>CM070741.1:28057375-28323294 GCA_036346245.1 Bonia amplexicaulis
ACTGAGTTTTTATAGACTTTTGATTAGGCATGATCGTGTTAGATGAGTGCCCAAGGGGGGTGTTGGAAAACCTGGGTCTAGGTCTGCAAGCCCAGTCCATTGGTAGACACCCTTCGCTTAGTCTATAAATAGGAGGTCACAATTGTCATTATAGGTACCTTGTGAAAAGATAAAGCAATAAATAGAGGAGCTCCTTTCTCATCTCTTGTGTTCAACCTGTTGTTCTATTGTATTATTATGTGTTTGATTCATCTCTTTTGCATATGTAAAATCGATCGGACTGGACTTACTAGCGACGGTTGCTCAATAATATGATCTAGCTTTCAGACTATTTTAAATGCGGGAATTAATTTCATTCGCAGGAATTTTGCAGAATTCACTCGGGACTTCAATGGGATTCTCTTGTGTTCCAAACTGAGTCTAGAATTATCCTACATACTATGCTGCTTCAAATGTAAGCCTTGTAAGCCTGTCAAAACAGAGAAAATATCATTGTGCTTTGTATGCATGTATCCGTAGTGCACAGATGTGTGCCGCGGAAACTCCACTCTGATGTGCAGAGACTGTAGCACGCGCTGATTATTTGTTTCACGGCATTAGCATCCATGCGATCGAATGCTAGTACTGTTACCATGAACTTTTACAAGTTACCAGCCAATGATCACTCAGGAGTTAGTATCTTCGGTGGAAAAGCACTACAATCTTTGTACGAGGACGTGATGTTCTCAAAAATATGGGCCATTATAGAGTCGTTGCCTTTTGACAAACAACAGAGAACGCCGCAAGCTAGCTAACACCGCACAATAAACAACTCTCTCTCTCTCTCTCTCTCTCTCTCTCTCTCTCTCTATATATATATATATATATATATATATATATATATATATATATATATATATATATATATATATATATATATATATATATATATCCAGACTCTATAACTGATACTTTTCATCTATAATTAAGATTTTCTATCCATGATGCTAACTCAATAACTTCCTTTCCAGTATAGATATATTTTGTCAAAGATGTAAGCATGTATAGGCTTGTTAATTAACAGGGATTATGTGCAAAATTAAGGGGCCAGGGCGTCCAATAGAACCCTAATCAGGTAGGCCACCAGTGCGACCTACTTGTGTGATTAGGCGCTAGCTTGCTGATCTGCAATATATCAAGACAACACTAGTCCACGTCAAACAGCACATATCTCGGGCCGATTAAGCTTCATGCTTACTCTATCGATCCATTTATCCATCGACGGACAGCCCAGCAGTGAGTGTGTGTGCAAGTACAGTTAATCAAACGTCCTCTCATGCGTGTAACATCGATCAGGATAGATATTATTTCCATGAATGCATGCATGCGATGACGGGTTAGTAGGCAGCAATAGGTCGAATAAGTATCGAGGTTTAGCTGTTGATGATGTCTATGTGGTGGCTCGTTAATCATGACTTAAACAAAGGGGATTATAGACTCAATCATTTCTATTTGAGTTTCTAGATTCTAACTTATTTTTTTACTATTTCTAATTTTATTTTTTTCTCGTTTTTTGGCTTTTTTTGAGTTTTTTACCGGTTCTTTTTTTCGTATTCGTTTGCATTATCTGTAATGGGCTAACTTGTCTTTTCTATTTTTGATTTTTTTAAAATTTAATTACGTCAAATAATCTACCATCAGCTACAATGAAATTTCAGTCATAAGTCACTTTTTTCAGCCTAAATGAGCAGCATCTATATGAGCCTACAATCTGATCTGCCTTGGTTGTCTTCCTAAGGAGTTCCTTTTACTTGTTCCCCCCATTCTTTGCTCGTTGGGAACCACATTTTGGCAGGGTGGTGGAGTTGTAATTGTATAATTTCACCTTCTGAGGTTTAAATCCCAGTCCCATCTTTACACATACGTGAGTGCGATTTTAGTAGAAATTTTATGAGATCACGTATTTATCTTAAGCCTCTATTTTTCTATATGTGTGTTAAGAGAACACGTGTGTGTGGGGTATACGTGCATGATGATGCGTGTATGTGTAATTATTTGTAATCGGAAAGGATCCTTGTGCTTGTTTTCAAGACTATTAGGCCCCGCTCAATATGGCTTGAGCTTCTGGCTTCTGGCTTATTTTTGTACTATTCATAATTTCGTCTTTTTCTGAATTTTTGGCTTTTTTTTTAGCTTTTTTGCCGGTTCTTTTTTTTCCCGTATTCATTTGCGTTGTCTGTGATGTGCTAACAAATTTTTTATATTTTTCAATTTTTTTAAATTTAATTATGTTAAATAAGACTCTATCACTCTGTGTTTTTCACCACCATGTTGTTTTTTCACCACTCATGTGTTTTCAGCCATAAGCCACCAAAAATAAGCCGAACTGAACACCACCTTAGGCGTGTTGGTTCCTGCTCGTTTCAGTTTCAGCTTTTGACTTTTAATTTTTAATTCACTATTCCTTTATTTCGTCTTTTCTGTCCTTTTGCCTTTCTTGCCCTTTCCCGTATTTCTTCGCATTGTCCGTGATGGGATAACCTATTTTTCTATTTTGTAAAATTTTTAAATTTAATTACGCCAAATAAGCCTCTATCAGCTACAGTAAAAATATGAGCCATCTACAGTGAAAAAGTCATAAACCATCACCAAGCTGAGCACCACAGAACACTTATTGGAATACCACTTATTGGAATACTTAAGAGCCTGTTCTTTTTGGCTGCGGCTTATGGCTTTTGGCTGAAATTTTTGAATTTTGGCTGTTTGCGACAGAGATTGTGGAAAGAGAGATACTCGTTTGCGATTTTGGTTGATACAGATGTTAGGCTTTTAACGTAAACTACAATTAATTTGTAGATCTCATCTTATCTCGCCTTAAAAAAATACTTTGTTTAAAAGTTAGGTATTGAAGCAAAAGCCAAAAACCGTTTTTAAAAGCCTAAAAAACATGCCTTTAGCCTTTATTTGTCATCGCGGTGGCTTCTGAAAAACACTTGTTTCTTTTTTCAAGTTTTGGATGTAATCCTTTTTCAAGTTTTGGATGTAACAATTAGTTGAAAGTACCTAGATTTCTTAGCGAAGCAATAGCACGACACCATGACCACAAACGGGCTCTTATCCAAGAAGGTTACCTGATCATCTAATCCTAGAAACCAGTAAATAACTGATAAAATAGCATATAACAACACTAAAATACACTTGGTGGATCCCTTGTACATTTGTGGGACCTGTTAGATCAAAAGAATTAGTTAACAGTTGTTTCTTGTACTTGGTACCGCTAACTTTATTGATAAGTGCTCGTGTTCATCACATGACAGGTCTTTAAGTAATTAGTTAATTAAGTACAAGCGAACTTTTTATAAGTCTTTAGCCGTCTTAGGATCCTACTATCGGATCAACAAGCATGCAAAGTTTCTTAATCCTTGGAGATAAAGGAGGAGCATTATGTTACTGGTTTGATCCAGTACTTATTTTTATATTGTTAAGAACTGATCGACGCGAGAAAAGCATGGAGGGCTAGAGTAGATTAAAAATTAAGTTCTGCACAGTCGCTTGCCCTTTGGGAGAAAACAAGATGGGATGTCACATTATGGCTTTGTTACTTTAAGTAGACCTGACGTAGCCAATGAGAGCCTAATGAGATTGTTTGTCGGCATTGGAATTTCAGGACCTTTCATAGACAGATTAGTTATACACATTAACCTGTTAATTGATTTTTTTCGAGGGTTAATAGATGGATTAGTGGCTACAAACGACATGGTAAATACGATGAGATGCAATAGAAAGATTTAGATAGTTATCAGACAATAGAAAGATTTAGATAGTTTTTTTCTCTCGCTTGAAATTAGTTTCTCTCTCTCACTTGAAATTGTTGTTGAAACTCGCGTGGTACAATAACGAGCAATCTTGGTCACGGAGCTCCAGATGTTGTCGTTTGTGTTGGTCCAGTCATCGATCTCAAAGAAAACAAGAAGAAAACGTCGATTCAGTCGATATATCTTTACTATTATAAAAGAAAGAGTTAGTGATTGGTGTGACCTCTCTCATTTTTCCCATATCTCTTGATAAAAAAGATACTTTATCTGACGTGTGGACCACCCACCCTCCCACGCTCGTGCGCCCTGCATCCCCCACCCCACGAACCCGTGCGCTCCCCCCTGATTTCTCCCTCGCCTCCTCCCCTCCCTCCTCCGCCTGCATGTTCTATAAAATTTTATCATCCATTATCAGAATATATAGTATGATCAAATTTTAAAATTCGTAGCAACGTACGGACATTTAGCTAGTACGTATGTATGCCGTGGTGTGTGGTACAGTACAAATACCAGATGAGATGAGGATGGGATGTATGTGGATGGGAATCGGAAGGGACGGGAACAAAGTTGGGGGACACGATCATGGTGAAGAATCTAAGTGGATTATTTTGACATGACGCTTTGTCCATACACCTCAAATGTGTCTCCTAAAGTTCTCTCCTCTTGGAACCCTATGTGTCCTTAGAGTAATATAGCACAAATGCTAGAATTTCTCTTTTGGTAAAACAAGCCAATGCCATCTTCCTATTGGTTTACACTTTACAGTAATTCAGCTGAGTAATTCAGCAGAGGTACTTTGCTCTCTCCATATATATGCCACAAAATCAGCTATACGTATGATTCGATCAGGATTTGACAAAAAAAAAGTCGATATTGAGGCCTATTTTGGAACTGATTTTTGATTTTTTTATAAGAATTAGCTGTTTTACGTGAAATTTCTAGACAAGACTTCAAACTATTTATTAACCGTTCATAAGTTTAAGCCATTGGTCCGTCACCTACGATCTACGCCGAGTTCAAACATACGATTAAGGCCACATAGGGTTAACAAATACATGGATAGGAAAGGTATAGGATCCTAATGCAATGTCTAGTGGAATGCTGTAGAAATAGAACATGCAGAACGCCAGAAAAAGAGGTGCTTGAATACTCCACAAGAAAAACACAGAAATTGAAGGAAGGTTTCTCTCTTATTCGATAAAAGGAAGAGAGAAAGAGGCAAAATGCATTGCAACTTCGAAAGAAAATTGTACAAGACGTTAGAACTTAAAACTCATGTTTTCGTTTCCTCTAAAATTTGTAGAGAAGTTCTATATTTTTCCTCTGGATTGCCATCCATCGATTCAAAATTCCTTCGTTCTAACCACCACCAAATTAGTTATTTAGGTCTTTTCTCTCTCTTTCTGCGAGGAGTTGTTCATATTGCTCTATCAACTGCCAATGTTAAGATCCTGTCACCTACATTCCACAAGATGTTTTTGTTGGGAATAGTCATATATTGGTTATGAAAAGAAAAAAGCACAACCTATAAATATAAGAGAAACCCCACCTATTGGACTAGTCTTTTGAGGAGAAGGCTCAACACCACTTATAAGGTTGTTGCTTTAGGGCATCAGGAGTGTATAAATCGCAATGAGTCTTAAGGAGTGTATAACCTGTTGCTGGAGCTCTCACTCTTGCCTCGCCTGCCTCCACTTTCCACGCGATGCAAGCATCACTACCTCTACCGCCTTCTCTCTTAGCCGCCACTACAACTTTAGCAGCTATCCCCGCCTCCTTCTCGAAATATCGCCGCCAGCTCCTCTCCTCCCACCCACCATCATCGTCGCCTCCTCCTTTGGTCCATCTCGATGGAGCCCCTCTCGACCACCCCTATCTTCCGGCAGCCGCCTGTAGATCTGTCTCGAGGAACCGTCGCCTCCTCGTGCACCGTCATCGACTTCTCATTAGGCAGAGATGGTGGTGGTTGTAGGTGACTAGGGGAGGCCGAGCAGTGGTGGCAGTGAACAGTGAGGCCACTTGGAGAGAGCATGATGCTGGAGAGAGAAGAGGTGGCAAGTGACTGAGTAGACTGAGCGGCGGTGGTGGATAACGGGGAAGGTGAGGAGGAGATAATGCTTTAGTGGAGATGATGGCGTGGGCGCTGTCGGACTCCTCTATGTGCATGGCACCAGAAGCAGCCAGCCAGGGTTGCATCGCTGTTTGTTACAGTGGCGCAGCAGCTATCCCTCCCTGCTCGCTATTCCTCATGTCATACACATAATGTTTCTCAGGTTGGCACATTTTTTTAATCTTACCATCTGATATCATTAGGGATTTCTACAATATGAAGAAGTCCATATATTTGGGTATGAAAGTTCAAACCTTTCTGATGATGGATTAAGAGAACGCATTCATGGGTCCTCTACAAGCTTCTCCTACAATGCAGATTATATTGCTTCGCATATACTAGTATTGCTATCTAGTACAATTTGTGTTAGTTCTGAACTCACACATCAAGACCATGGCATCCTCTACTGCCAATATTCATGAAGGATGCCAACGCATATCCTCGTACTACTAGCAAGTATACCATGGCATCATTCATTCAAGGAAAAAATTCCTCATCCTCTACTACCAATATTCCTCCCACTCAGATCTATGGGAAGCATATTAATGAATTCTTGAAAAAAAATGCTATCAATTATCTATCCCACTCAGATCTGAGGGGCGCCCGGTGAAGAGGACGGAATAGGGAGGCCGTCAAAGAGGAGGGAGTAGGAAGGAAAGCGGGAGGGGTAGCCAACGAGCTAACCTTCATGGGAGGGCAACGATAGTGCTCTAGGAATGGTTGCAGCGAAGTACTCGGGGAAGATGCCAGTAGCATCGAGGACGTTGAAGGCCAGCTTTTGAGAACTCGGGGGCTAGTGGCCTCAAAGCTTTCGGGGGTCAACGGTGTCGATCTCGGGGGCCGACGGTGGAAAAATCAAGGGCTAACAGTGCTTCCTAGGGTTTGGATAGCGCAATCACTCTGACCACACAGGTGGGGAGCACACGGTGTGATGGGGTATGCGTGACGGCTCACGATGGGAGGGTTGAGGGGGGTAACTCAGTGGTATTTTGCGGGTAGTTAAGGGCAAGATCAAGGGGTTTTTTATTTCTGATAGGTTGGCTTCTCACGAGAATCCAAGATAAGGTCGCACCTCATTGCTAGTTCATTTTCGAGACAGTTCCTCGCGAGAAGCAAAAGCAAGTTGTTTTGGGAAGTTGGGTGTTTGGTGTTGCTCCATAAGATCTGAATGAGAAGCTAGGAGTAGATTTACCAAACAGGGCCTAAATTTTGATGGAGCCTATTTTGAGCACTCGGGTGCTACCAAAATTGGGGCTGTCATCCGTGACCACAAAGGTAAGGTGTGCTGTTGGTGTTGTAGGTTATTTTGAATAGAGCTGATGTAGAGGAGGTCAAAGCTAGAGCATGTGCTTGGGGATCTACTATGGTTAATTTGTTGAGAGCGGCAAATGAGCAGTGATCAAAACATTGTTGTGTGATCCAGGAGGCAGTAGAGATGGCAAACCAACTCCCAATATTTGAGTTGAAGCATGTGAGAAGACAGCAAAATGCAGTAGCTCATGAGCTTGCACGGTTAGCTAAATGCACAAAGCGTTCGGTTGTGTGGCGGGCGCAAGCCCCTGATTGTGTCAAGCATCTTATTGCTCAGATTGTAACTTTGATGTAGAGTAATCAATATAGCTCTATTTTCCTTGAAAAAAATAATTGAGTGGTTTGTAGGATTTGATCGAGAATGATCTACTCATATGCATAGCTCAATTTTTCACAAAGAAAATAGTATGCCACTCCCTTCCTATCCTACGGTGGTGTTCATTTGGTCTTTTTAGTAACTTTTGGTTTTTATCTTTTCTTAGCATCACTATTTATTTCTACTACTTAAAAGGAGTTTATAAGTGATACTTTCTTTCTCCCTCCCTCACACTTCTAAAAAACAATTTGCGCACCTCTAATCTTCTTGTGCCACCCTTCTAAAAAACAATTTATGCACCTCTAATCTTCTTGTGCCGACAGGTGGGCCATCACCTTCACTCTCTTCTTGCTCACTCGCCCAACCCAACAAATCCTGCACCGGCTCCTACTTCTTCCCTCCGTACACACTATCGGCCCTACTCTATCGCTGTTCTTCGGTTCCGCATTGTCTTCGCCACTATAAATTTACCCTTCTCGCTTGACCACCTCCCTACGTTGCCCCTCTACCTCTCTCACCGCCATATTCTTCTCCACTACGCCCCCTTGATCCTCTCCGTCCTCGCCCCCTCCCTCTCCCTCTCTTACTCCCATCTCCACCGGCGCCTTCGGTCCCCCACCTACTACCAGAGCCCTTGCTCTCACCTCGCCTGCCACCACCACCCACGCGATTCTAGCATTGTTGCCTCCCCCGCCTTCTCCCCTAGCCACCGCCACAGCTTCAGCCGCTTTCCCTGCCTCCTTCCTGTGTTGGAAGTAATCTTGTATAGAAGTCATGTACGGGTTTTGGTCATGATCATATACGAGTTCGTGTCATAGTCAAACTCGAGTACGAGTCGTAGTCGAACCCGACTTGGAGTCATAGTCGTTGTCGTAGACCTTGTAGAGCAGGGTATAAAAGGTAAAGCCATGTAACCAAGAAAAGTATGAGAAAAGGAAGAAAAAAGAAATAAAGAGAAGAGGAGAAAGAGTGATTTGGCTCTGGAAAACTATCGACTACCGAGTATCGAGTTCGCTATGTGATCGCAGACGTGGTCGTAAACAACTTACGACCACGGCAAACAGAGGATCGCAGACGTAGTCGTAAACAGAGATACGACCACGGCAATCGAGCGGAAGAGTCCACAGGTGCTAAAGACGTGATCGTAAAGCATTACGATCACGACCACACAGCAGGAAGGCATGGTCGTAAAGTGCTACAACCACGGCCATGAAGAAATGAACGTGGTCGTAAAAGGGTTACGACCACAGTGAAGTGGTGAACGTGGTCGTAAGGGGTTACAACCACAGCAAGAAGGCATAGTCGTAAATGACTACAGCGGGGAGACTCGGTCGTAAAGCATTACGACCACAGTGATCGACTACAGCAAGGAAAGCCAGCGCAGCGGTGGTGAACGTGGTCGTAACATCAGCTGAAGTTTATGACTACGTAGTCAGAGCAGCGATGAGTGATCAGAGGGCGCACAACGTGGTCGTAATGGCTATCAACATGGTCGTACGACTACCGAGAGCGGTCGTAAGATCCTGGGAGCAGTCGTAAAGATTGCAACAAGTGGTATCAGAGCCATGGCAGAGTCTTCGAAGTCCAAGGAGAGCGTTGTGTCGCTGCAGTATCCTGTTCTCACACCAGATAACTATCTGGTCTGGGGTGCGGTTGATCCGAAGGAGAAAGATAAGGAGATTGACGATCGATTGGATTAGACGACGTTGGCGGTGATTTACCAAGCTATACATGATTCAATGATGCGGCAATTGATTGGCAAAGAGACGACGCAAGAGGCTTGGGCTGCACTTCAAACAATGCATGAAGGCATAGATAGAGTAGAGGAAGTTCGACTCCAAACTCTACGGAGCGAATTTGAGGCAATGAAGATGGGAGAGAACCAAACGGTGGACGAGTTCCCTGAGAAATTCAATGAAGTCATAAATGAGATCAAATCTCTTGGTGACAAACTAGAAGACGAGGTGGCTGTGAAGAAATACTTGAGAATCCTGCCGGAGAGGTTCCTTCCGATAGTGACTACACTCATGTATTCCCAAGATCTCGTGAAGATGAAGATAGAAGAGGTAACTAGGTCGCTCAAGGCACATAAGCAGCTCTTGAAAGGGTATCAAACTCATAATGAATAAGTGTTGCTCGTGAAGGAGGACACCAGGAACAGGCAAGCCAAACCATGTAGAATTGTCATCAAGGGGTGGCCGTGGTTCATCTTTTGGCCGTGGATCGTCCTTTGGATGAGGCTCACTCTCTGGTCGTGGGCGCGGGTATAGCCAGAGAGGAAGAGGGCTCCAGTCTGAAAGAGGTGGAAGAGGAGGCCGTGGAGAAAGAACTGGGCGAGGTGACGGTGACAAGCTACAAGACAAGTCACACGTCCAATGTTTCGAGTGCAAAAAATTCGGCCATTACGTTGCCGAATGTCGAAGTCATGTTCAGTTCCACAATTGCGAGAAGTTTGGTCACTATGCAGCAAACTGCAGGAGCAAAAAAAAAAGTTAAGAAGGCAAATCTCACTCACACCCATGAAGATGGAGAGCCGACTTTGCTACTGTCCCTCTGTCTTGTTGTCGGCGACAATGGTCTTCTTGAATGAAGGGAAGGTGGTTCCAAACCTGATAGAGAAGGGAGAGAAGACGCAGGAATAGCCAGCAGTATGGTACATAGACAACGGGGCAAGCAACCACATGACAGGTACATACTCTATGTTTCATGAGCTAGATGAAAAGGTACTCGGTGTGGTGTAGTTTGGAGATGGATCAACTATCCAGATCAGAGGAAAGGGGCACAATTTTCTTGGAATGCAAGAATGGGGGGCAAAAACTGTTGTCAGATGTGTATTATATACCAAGTCTTCGTGACAATATCATGAGCCTAGGATAGCTAACCGAAAAGAGGTGCCGAATTGAATTGAGAAGCAATTACCTAAAGATGTTTAACAGCAGTGTACAGCTGTTAATGAAAGTGCAGAGGTCAGTAAATCGTCTGTACAAGATTCAAATTGAAACCGGCAAACCGAAATGCCTGAAGATCTCAGCTGATGATTCAACATGGCTATGGCATGAAAGATTTGGTCACATGAACTTCCAAAGCCTAAAACTCATGGCAGAAAAGGAGATGGTGATTGGCCTACCAAAAATCGATCACCCAGAGTAGGTTTGTGAAGGTTGTTTGGTGGCAAAATAGGCTCTCAGTTCCTTTCCATCCCAGGCCCAGTTTAAATCATCTCACCCATTGGAGCTAGTGCATGTTGACTTGTGTGGACCAATCACACCACGAACGGATGCCGAAAATCAGTACTTTATGCTCATAGTTGATGACTGCTCTAGAGCTATGTGGGTGTTTATGCTAAAAGTCAAGGATGAGGCTAAGGTCAGCTTTCAAAAGTTTATAGCACTAGCTGAAAATGAAGTTGATCACAAGGTCAAGGCTGTTAGATCAGATCGAGGGAGAGAATTTCTATCAAAGGAGTTTAACTCAATTTGTAAGATGAAATGTATAGCAAGATTCTTTACAGCTCCGTACTCACCTCAACAAAATGGAGTCATAGAAAAAAGAAATAGAACCATGATGGCCGCAGCACAGAGTTTACTAAAGAGCAAATTCCTGCCCGGGAGATTTTGGGCAGAGGCAGTGAGGCACACGGTTTATCTTCTTAATCGTGCCACCACAAGAGCACTTGATGGAATTACTTCATATGAGCTATGGTCAGGAAGAAAACCGAATGTTATGCACCTAAAAATATTTGACTGCTTCGCACATGTGAAATCAAACAATCACTTGAAGAAGTTGGATGACAGAAGCAAGAAGATGATCTATCTTGGCTCAGAACCGGGCGGCAAGGCGTACATGCTATATGACCCGGTTGAGAAGAAGCTTCATGTGAGTAGGGATGTTGTGTTTCTAGAAGACAAACATTGGGAGTGGGAAGAACATCAAGACATGGAAAGAAATATGTAGAATTGGGTTACTTTTGATGAGGGAACAGCAGGTGTACAAGGGGCTGTCAGCACAGGCTGGGAAGATGTAAATCCGAGTTCACCTCAAAGCATAAGCTCACCAGGTGTAGAAGCAACCGCAGTAGAAACTCATGAGGCGTCACCTGAACACATAACCGAAACCTCTGATGAGGAAGGATCAATTGGTAGAATACCGAAGATGAGAAGTATTAGTGAGATATATGCACAAACCGAACCTGTGCAGTCTAGTGAGATGTTGTTTTACGCCGCAGCCGAAGAACCTGAGAGTTATGAAGAAGCTAAGGATGATGAGCATTGGAGGGATGCTATGCAAGAAGAGATGAGGTCAATTGAAGAAAACAACACGTGGAAACTCACTGATTTACCGAAAGATCACCGATCTATTGGTTTGAAGTGGGTTTACAAAGTTAAAAAGAATTCTTAGGGAGAGGTTGTGAAGCATAAGGCATGTCTTGTGGCTAAAGGCCATGTTCAAAAACATGGAGTGGACTATGAAGAAGTATTTGCCCCGGTGGCTCGTATGGAGACAATTCGTGTTCTCATTGCAGTGGCAGCCCATGGTGGTGGGAGATTCACCACATGGATGTGAAAACGGCATTCTTGAATGGAGATATTGAGGATGAGATATATGTAGCTCAACCACCAGGGTTTCAGATCAAAGCACAAGCTGAAAAGGTGTTGAAACTAAACAAAGCATTATATGGGCTCAAACAAGCGCCATGGGCTTGAAATATGAAGCTTGACAAAAGTCTCACATCACTTGGTTTCAAGCGGAATAAAACCGATCATGCCGTGTATACAAGAGGTGATGAGAATACGAGGTTAATTGTGGGAGTTTATGTGGATGACTTGATAATCACCGGAACAAATTCGAGGGAGATTGTAAAGTTTAAAGAGTAGACGATGAAGCTATTTAAAATGACTGATTTGGGGCTCCTGAGTTACTACCTCGGCATTGAAGTGAAGCAGACCGAAGATAGCATCTCACTTTGTCAATCAGCTTATGCCTTGAAAATACTAGAGAGTTGTGGCATGAGAGAGTGCAACCCGTGTCAAGTTCCAATGGAGAATCATTTGAAGCTAAGCAAGACAAGTTCCAGCTCTCCATTTGATGCCACGCAGTACAGGAGTATAGTAGGGAGCTTGCGGTATCTAGTTCATACCCGCCCAGACATTGCATTTGCAGTAGGGTATGTGAGTCGGTTCATGTAGAAGCCAACTCATTAACATTTGATGGTAGTTAAACACATTCTGAGATATATAAAGGGCACTCTGTCGTTTGGCGTTCAGTATAGGAGAGGAGGTGGAAAGATATTGTAGCTGACCGGCTACAGTGATAGTGATATGGCAGGAGGCGTTGATGATTGGAAAAGCACAACATGGGTGATGTATGTGCTGGGAGATAGTCCGGTTAGTTGGCAATCTCAGAAGCAAAGAATGGTGGCATTGTCATCTTGCGAAGCTGAGTATATAGCAGCAAGGGCAGCATCATGCCGTGGAGTCCGCTTGCTTTCTACCGTTAGGAGAACTGCTAGAAAAGGAAGCCATGAAGGTTGTACTCAAGGTAGACAACAAATCGGCTATATCATTAAGCAAAAATCCGGTTCTTCATGATAGAAGCAAACATATATATACAAGATATCACTTTATTAGAGATTGTATTGAATAAGGAAGAATCGCTATCGAGTACAAAAATACAGATGATCAGAAGGTTGATATACTGACTAAGCCGCTTGGTCGGATAATGTTCTTGGAGATGAGGAGAAAAATTGGCATGATTGAAGTCACTCAACAAGATTAGAGAGAGAATGGTAGAAGTAATCTTGTTTAGAAGTCATGTACGGGTTTTTGGTCATGATCGTATACGAGTTCAGTTCGTGTCATAGTCGAACTCGAGTACGAGTCGTAGTCGAACCCGAGTTGGAGTCATAGTCGTAGTCGTAGACCTTGTAGAGCGGGGTATAAAAGGCAAAGCCATGTAACCGAGAAAAGTGTGAGAAAAGGAAAAAAAAAGAAATACACAGAAGAGGAGAAAGAGCGATTTGGCTCTGGGAAACTATCGACTACCGAGTATCGAGTTCGCTGTGTGATCGTAGACGTGGTCGTAAACAACTTACGACCACGGCAAACGGAGGATCACAGACGTAGTCGTAAATAGAGATGCGACCATGCCGATCGAGCGGAAGAGTCCGCAGGTGCTGAAGACGTGATCGTAAAACATTACGATCACGATCACACAGCAGGAAGGCGTGCTCGTAAAGTGGTATAACCACGGCCGTGAAGAAGTGAATGTGGTCGTAAAAGGGTTACGACCACAGTGAAGAGGTGAACGTGGTCGTAAGGAGTTACGAGCACAGCGAAAAGGCGTAGCCGTAAATGACTACAGCAGAGAGACGTGGTCGTAAAGCATTACGACAAGAGTGATTGGCAGAATCAATGCGTGGTCGTAGGGAGCTACGACTACGGTGATTTATCGTAGTCGAAGGAAAGCCAGCGCAGCGGAGGTAAACGTGGTTGTAACTTCGGCTGAAGTTTACGACTACGTAGTCAGAGCAGCGATGAGTAATCGGAGGGTCTACAACGTGGCAGTAATGGCTATTGTTGTGCGGCTATCGAAAACGGTTGTAGCGACTATATAGTGGTCTTAAGATCCTGACAGCTGTCGTAAAGAGTGCAACATCCCGATCCGCCGTCGCCGTCGCCTCCTCCTCCAGTCCGCCCCCGCGGCGCCCCTCTCCACCACCCCATCCTCCAGCCGCGGCCTGCAGATCTGTCCTAAGGAACCGTCGCCTCCTTGTGCGCTGTCATCAGCTTCCCATCAGGCGGAGATGGCGGTGGTTGCAGGCGACCGGGGGAGGCCGAGCAGCGGTTGCAGTGAACGGTGAGGCCACTTTGGGCGAGCCCAGCGCTGGAGTGCGAAGAGGCGACAAGTGACTGAGTAGACCGAGCGGCGGTGGTGGATAACAGGGAGGGCGAGGAGGAGATGAAGCTCTAGTGGAGACGATGGCGTGGGCGCTGCCGGACTCCTCTGTGCACGCGGCACCAGAAGCAGCCAGCCAGGGTGGCATCGCCGTTCGTTGTAGTGGCGCAGCAGCTCTCCCTCCCCACTCGCTATTCCTCATCTATTTCTCGCTCTCGCAATCGCCTGTTCTTCTCTGCGCTCTGCCTCTCCACTTACTCGGGGAGCATCGAGCGCCGCCACGGCTCCCCATGCTGCCACACTCAACTCCCCACCCATTGCTTCTCTTCCCCCTCTTGCATTCCTCTGCTCATGTCATATACATAATGTTTCTCAGGCTGGCACATTTTTTTTTGTATCTTACTATCTGATATCGTTAGGGATTTCTACAATCTGAAGAAGTCCATATATTTGGGTATGCAAGATCAAATCTTTCTGATGATGGATTAAGAGAACGCATTCGTGGGTAAGATCCATATTCCTTGAACTAATATAAGGATTTCATGTACAAATAATTCAGTACGGTTTGTATGCTGAAGTCCTTCCTGTTTCCTCCGTTTTTTTAGTATTCCAGAATTCTTAATTCCATGGTTTTCTCTTTCTGAATATCATGCTTTTATGGTTGCAGATACCTCAAAGAAGCTTCAGATGAACATCTTTCACAATTTTTGAAATTAGTAAGTTTCTAATATTATGCATAGCTCCTGATTTGTTCAATGATGAACATCTTTCATAATTTTTGGAATTAGTAAGTTTCTAATATTGTGCATACTGCTGATGTGTTCAACATTGTGACCACATTGAATTTTTTTACAGATTAAATATGTTAGCGGTTCCTATGATAGTGGGGAAGGATTTGAATTGTTAAACAAGGCAATTTCAGAGCACCTAAATATGCCCTGTGGTGACAGTGGAGTCTCCGCTCAGCGGACCTAACTCATTGATGGATCAGTTTTGCTTGTTTTGTGACTTCTGTTTCGTTCCCTCTACAGTTTGCTCCCAAACAAATATTGCCGGGGATATCTTTAATCTTCGATTTTTGTTCATTGTCTATGTCTTGCATTAGACCAACATTTCCTGCTAAAGACAGTGCATCAGTATATAGACTATTTGAGATTCAAACAAGTCATTGTGACCTATACTTGCTCTTTGCGTCATGTTAGTAAATGAAACTTGCAATCAAGTAAACGAACAGTACTGTGCCACTTGTTAATGTTGTAACAAATAGTAGCTACCAAAGGGGACTCAAATGCTGCTGGCAGTTTATGCTTTAACTTTCCTCTCTTGCTCTATGCTTAGTGGTCTTTATTTAACAAATAGATCTACATGGAGTTACTTTCTGTTTGTCTGTGATGTTTAAAATGTTTTTTGGGTTTAGGATGAGGCCGTTGGTGCATAAAAGAGTTGAAGCACCACGTATTCCAACCCTCAGGGATGTGCATCCTTACACTAGATGGAGTTTATGTGTTCAAGTTTACCATAAGTTTCATGTTGAGAGAATCGGTGTTGGTACGAAGAGGCTAAATTTGGTTTTGTTGGATCAGTAGGTAATGTTCGTGCATATATTTTCAAATATTGTTAATTAGTTTTTACTATTTTTGTTGGACTTAATGTATTGAGTACACAATTGTGTGGCTTTTGTTTTTTGCGGAGCTTTCATTGAGTATAAAGGAGTTATTCCACCAGATCAATTGCAGGATAAGCAAAATGAGTTGGAAAAAGAAGCAAATGAGATGATTTCAAAAGGAGACAAGGTAGACGCAACAAACTGAATATATTGAAGTATATATCTTGTACCGGTTTTCATCTATAATAGCATCAATTGCAGTTAGTAATTTGATGGTACAATAAATTTATTGAAATAGGAGTTTGTCATGGTGCTCAATGACTCTATTAATGCCTGCTTTTTATTCAGTGGTCAAGTTAAATGGTCACTAGACAACTCAATTGAGGATCTTCTGTGTTATATGCAAGAAAGGGTTCGTATCATTAATAGACTCATCCATTATTTCATAGCTGATCTATAGGACTGAATACATCATTCACACAAAATTGTCACCTCCTTTTATGTGTAGGATCTGAAGGCAGTAAGGTCCTGGCAGAGAGTACCAGAGAGGTTGGGGAGGTGACTTACAGAAATGCCATGGAGGGATGTGGTACTGCATTGGCCATGCTGCTTCTGGTGGTTGAAGAGAAGATATCAGCACCAGTGAGTGTAGTGATAGAGGGCATCAGGACAAAGAGAGCAGTTTACAACTCTGTTGTGGATGAGGCTTTATCAATTGGAGATGCTTCAGCTCGAGATAGCAATGAGAGGAGAAAGGCCCCGCTCTGCGAGATTCAGCTACTTAACCAATTTGGGGCGGCATCATGAAGGGACCGCAACATCGACAAGAGAAGCTTGCCACCTCTACTTAGGGCTGCCAAGGTACTGCTGTTCATTTTCTGATGCTTGAATAGCTTGGTCAACACTCAAAAGCACAGCTATGTCCAAATTCTACATGATGGAAGCAAGGCCTTATTTGCTTTGCGCTTGTCATGATACATGAAATGAGTTACTTTGACTGCCATGTAACTTGAGTATTCAATGTATGTAGTTTGAGGTCTACACCTATTTTCCAAAAAAATCTGAATTTTGTCAAATTAGGTTGATGCAATATTACTTTAATCATGCTATGCATAACAAGCTGATGTTTTCAAGGCTACAACTTTATCTATAGAAAGATTTATCCTGATTGACCTTTCTTGTGTAGGTTGGAGATATGAATGTCACAAAGATGCTTCTAATGCGGGGATGTTGATGCCAATGAAGCCGACCCCAAAGGAAACACGGCACTTCACTGGTGCCTTAGTGGTAGCTCATGCGCACAAGAGCCAAGGTGCTCTTCTCATAAATTCTGCTCGATTAACCGTTGAATTATAAGATACTTGTTCTCAGTCTTTCCAAATGTTTCTTAGTTGTCTTCTGTCTTTGCGCAGGATTGTGTGGCTCCTGCTTAAGAATGGTGCTAGAGTTTTCCGGGAGAACAAACTAGGTCTCACGCCAGTACATAGCGCTGCAGCTAAGGGCAACTACAAGGCTCTTCAGGTAGCCTTTTATTACTTCCTTTCGAAGTGCTTAAGGACATTGTTGTGACTAACTATTATTATTTTTCTTTGTTCTGTAAGTCACTTCTGTTTCATGCGCAAGATTTTGTTGATATACCTTCCAAGACCAAAGAAACCCCATTATTCTTTGTACTGAAGAACGGTTATGTGAACTGTGTAAACTCCTTTTGCATTTTGGGGCTAATACCAAAGCCCAGAACCTACGGTGGGTAATATTTAGAGTACTTTTGAAGAATGCTTCTATTTGATGGCTTAATGCACTTATCATGCTGTGATTCTTTGACGTTGAATAGAAAGCAAAGACCAATAGACGTTGCAACATCCTAGGACATGTGTTTCATTCTCAACTCTGCAAACGTGGTACCAGGTAAGATAATTGCTGAGATCTAAAGATATCAATTGACTGAATTTACAAAGATAAAAAGCAGGCATTGAGTTTGTTGAAATAGGAGTTTGTCTGAATAAAGAACATGATGTAGTACAGGAGATTTTGTCATGGTGCTCAATGATGTAAATAGCTTGATGCAGCAGTTTGAAAAACTAAAGATTTATAATTACTTGATCTTCTGCTTGCACTGATCAATTGAACCAATTGCATGTACATATATTAGAGTTCTGTAGCAATATTTTCTGGCATAAGATCATTATCGATCTAGCAAATTATTTCCACTATGGTCTTCATTGGCTTGTGTATTCTACACGAGCTTTGGGTAAAGCACATATGTGGTAGCACTGAGAGTATGGTGATGCTGTTTGTGTTTATTACATTGGTATCACTAGCACAATCTGGTTAATCTCAGGCCCTGTTCTTTTCAGCTTCTAAAAGCTGCTTTTCGGCTTTTCTACAGTAACTAGTTTTTAAGCAAAGTATTTTTTTCAAAATAGGGTCTACTAGTTAATTGTAGTACATACTTTACTGACTTCATTTATATTGGCAAAAATCGCACGTGAGTTTCTGTTATTCTGTAATCTTTCGTACAAACAGCCTAAAAGACACAAGACGCAGCCAAAAGCCATAAACTGCAGCCAAAAAGAACATGCCCTCAATGTCTCTCATTGGTCATGCTTTCACCAAAATTGTGAATTTTGGATGATCTTCCTAAATGGATGTTTTGCATGATAAAATCGTCGCGTCAAGAACATAACACACCTACACCACAATATGTGGCCTCAACTTTCATATTCTTAGTGAATATCTAGTTATTTTGCTCATTTCATTAAGAACTATTGAGGTCTAACTTGAAGCTGCAATATCACTTAATTAACTGGACAAGATTGACTTGCAGTTTTGCATTTTTTTTCATACAATCGTTGTATGATCGGTTACCTCTATTCTTAAGCAAGTTATTATCAATCCACTTTGCGAGCGAGCACATTGAGACCTTGGAAGAAATCGACATGGAGTACAAGCACTTGGCTCTAGAATTAGGCATTGTGAACTGTGGCTCTTGGATGCACCTCATGCCGATGTTGTCGATGCCTTGCCCTCTGCATCTGCGATCGTAACCAGAAAGTCTTAACGACTCCAATTCTAACATGGACCTGATGCGTCACCTGAGCACCATGTGCTTTGGCTCAATCTTGGCGTTTGTCTTGCTGCTGTCGCCAAGGCTAATTTCCGCTTTCCGGAATACTCTGCTTTAGGATGGTTCTTTTTTTTTCTTCAAACATGAGTTGGGAAAGCAGAATGGTAACAAGGGTGGAAAAAAAAGCTCAAGGCTTGAGCTGCTTGAGCTCGGCTCGCTCTAGGCTCGATTCAAGCTCGGCTCGAGCTCCAAATGAGCTGAGCTCGAATAGCTTGTGAGTCTTGAATTTTTTTATAGTTTACATATATACTAACTCTTACAGAGCTTACTCGAGCCGAGATCGAACTCAAGTTTTTTATTGTTGAAAATTAATGTATGCTGAATTATTTTTTATTGTTATCGAGCTCTCTCGAGCCAAGCTTGAGCTCGAGTTTTTCTTATTGTGAGAAAATAATGCATATTATATTATTTGAACTATTACCGAGTTTATTCGAGCCGAGCTCCAGACTCGGACTCTAACTCAGGCTCGCTCAAGTTCGGCTCGAGATTCTACCGAGCTCGAGCTTGGGAGGCTAGGCTCACTCGTTTACAGCCCTAGTTGTAGCAATAATGATGCTTGCTTTGTTTCTAGGCTTGTTTTGCTGGGTAGTTCTGTTAGTCTTGTCACTAGTGATGTTATTATAATTTATGCTTTTTCTAAGCTTCTTTGTCTAAAGGCATGGTGTTAGCCAAGCCCGGTCACGGTGGCTCAACATGTGGAATAGTAGGATTTTTTTTATCCATTGCAACGTATAGGCATGTAACTAATTTGATTAATAAACTATAGTTAAAAGCCATAAACCGCATCACAAAACAACATGCTAGATCTGAGGTGGCGGGTGGGGGCATTTAGGTTGGAACTGGAGGCCAGTATTCCGAGCCCAACTCACTCAAGGCTAAGTGCCCCCAACAAAATGCTCAATACCGAATGGCTTTGCAGCTGCGACTCCGTCGTCTCCATCCAACTCCGACGGCAGCTCCCGGCGAACTCTGATGCTCCCTCACCGCCTTCTTCTACCTCGGCTCGCCCCGCCTCCATTGAACCCCCAACCCATGGGGGCTTCCGAGTCGCTCCTCTCCAGGCAGCCGCAGCAGCAGCCGCAGTCGCAGTGGGTGGACGTGATCACGACGATGTCAGAGGGTTGGCACGACGTCTCGGACAACACCTCCTCCGTATCTGTTGGATCGTAAGGGCCTTCTCACCCCAAAAGTTAACCAATGAGGTGAGCGACTCCCCCATTTTTAAGTTAGGTCCATTGCCCTTTCACAATTAATGTGAGACTATTCTAACAATCTCCCCCTTCACACATTGGTGTCCCTCAGCTATTCACCACCCTTTCACCGTACACCGACTCGTCACAATCATAGAGTGATCTCCACGTGGCCTCACACTTACAGCATAATATTGTAGCACAAAGATTCATGTCTGATACAATATTTTTTGTACGAATAATCTATTTTTTATTCGAAATTACAGAAATATACCTGCGGCAACATTTTTTACACAAATAGGCTCCAGTCGCCCAACGGGAGGGCGACTGGAGCCAATCACCAAATGGTCAGGCGACAGAGCTCTAGTCGCCCGACCCTCGGGCGACCGGTACTAGTCCCCCCCATTGGGCGATTGGAGCTCCGTCGCCCACCCAGAGGGCAATGGAGCTCTGTCCCCCGTGAATTTTGTACATTTTGTCAATTTTATAGTTTATAACTGGAAAATAATATGGTGGCTTTGCAATAAAAGTTTATGTTTATTGTATGTCGTAGGTGCATAACAAAATTTGGAAAAAAAATTTAAGAACGATTGATCTTAGAACGATCAGTACATACGATGGTAAGTGATATTGTGATGTTACTGCGAATTCGTACACGGACAAAATATTGTTAGATGATTTGCTATATGAATCATTGAATGCGAAAAGACGAGCTAATAAGCCGGTAAGGGCACTCCCAGAGAGAACCTATGGTGGTGTGCCCCGAGATGTAGAGCCGGACACCGGCCTAGGCCGATCCGAAAATCTTGGTGCGAATTGTCCGGGCCCGTGGAGCGCCATATCCTCGCCGGGCGTAAAAGACCTGCAATAGTAATATCGTTAATTTGTTACATAAAGCATTGGGATAAAAGCGAGATCCGACGATACGTACCCTCAGGGGATGTGTGGAGGACGCGTGAACAGCTGCCCTGGTGGTGTACAAGGCCGTCCCTAGGCAGAGCCCCTAGCCTCGTCTGGGTGAGGTGGTGTAGGACGTGCCCATGTAGAACCTCCGGAGTAGTGCCACGTCGGTCGGGGCGACACCGGTGGACGAAATGTCTGTGCGCTGGGCGTGGCTGTGGAGACCGCCGGTAGCCTCGTGCAGGACAACAGGGTTACGATACGTCTACCCTAGGCCTCCATCTGACGCCAAGCGCTCACGTTATCCTCGTGGGTCACCTCCGCAGCTGCGGCGAGCCTATCCAGCATAGTGATGGACTCCCTCCAGATCGAAGTACCGACATCAGCCTAAAGGAAAAGACATGAAATGGTCAATCATCAAAGCGACATTGCCATTAGGGAATCTTTAAAAATTACATGTAACGTAACGCTAGGTGAGCGTCCCGCGCAAGGTGCGCGGGGTACGTGTCTGTCGGAGCAGCGACGTGTGCGGTGGGTGGGTCAACGACATGTACGAGCCTCGTACGTGTCCGCCCCTGGTACTAGCGCAGGTACTCCGCGTAGTCCCTGCTGTCGTAGGGGCGGTCGTCGAGCGCATCCTCCCACTGCGCAGTCCACCCCTGCATCTTCGTCGTCCAGTCTGTGCTGCGTTTAACTCCTTTCTAGAGTGCCGACTGGTACAGGAAGCGCCAGACATAGACCAAACTGCCACATCACTCACTGAGGCACGTAGTCCTTTACGAAGATATCGTACACGAGCTTCTGGCGCGTAAGCAAGAAAGTCCGGTCACGCTAGCACAGTGCCGCAGGTGAGTACGGCTCCCAGCGCACGTCGTCGGCTGTAAGGAGGTCAAACTACTCCACAAAGGGCAGATACGCTCGTGTGACCTGCACGTGCGCGAACTGTACCTACAAGGAAGAACAGTTGTTACGTACGACCATCGTTAATACAAAGGAAATAGCTGATTGTCATAATACTTACCCGTCGACGACACCAGATAGAACCCATCGTCGGCCGGTCGACGTCTCCCCCGGGGTACATCTCTATCCCGTATGGACTCATGTCCTTTAGCAAAGGTCATCCGAACCTGAAGCGCTCAAACGACCCCAGCTGCAGTAGCAGCGGATAACCCGCGAGGATCGAGTTCGCCTTGATCCTCGAGCACGTGTCGCACAGGCCACGGTAGGTCACGGCAAGTGTGGCCGATCCCCAGCTGACCTAAAGGGCCTCGCCGTCCGCGATCGCCCTAGCATGAGCGATGAGGCGCGCGTCGATGGTGTTGCCGTGACTGGTGGTGAAGAGCACCCAACCAAACAGCCACAACAAGTACGCCTCTAAGTGGCGTGAGACCTGGTAATCGTCCGCCTCTGGATCCATTCGCTCCACTTGAATGCAAACAAGATGTTATTAATATGTAATAGCGCAAATAAGAGCTTCGACGACATGATCAACTATAAAAAGCAAGTACCCGAAATTGTGCGAGCCACCTCAGCGACGGCCCGTGTGTCTGACTCGTCGGGAAGATGTAGTAGTCATCCGCGACACCTGGCGGAAGGACCCCCTCAAATCTACCGAGCAGGTCAGCGCGCCACTCGGCCAGGGCCTCCGATAGGAAGTCAGCGGCTCCCGCGATCGGAAGGCCAAGCAACAGGACACATCTTGCAGGGTAGGCGCCATCTCCCCGAATGGGAGGTGGAAAGTGTGCGTCTCGGGCCGCCAACGATCCACCAAAGCCGTCAGCAGGGAACGGTCGAACGGAAAGCATCATGATTGCTCCACGACGTCATCCCCGCCCGCGGCCACGGCGGGTCCATCCTCGTCAGTGGCCTGCACCATCCGGGCAAGAGAGAGTAGCCTGGGATCCCGCAGCCTGCAAACAAAGTGAAGGTCAACACAGAACGTACTTACGACAACACTAAAACGCTAGCGGAGTGCAAACCTAACTATCCAACGGGGGTCGAGTCTCCATACCACGCGAGGTGTGCATGTCCGGACCACTCCCAACTCAGCTGGCTTGTCCGCGCTCCTCATAGGCGATCCACGTGCTCGTCCAACAGGGGGTACCGCCAATCCGACTCACGACCATCACGAACTATACCTGCAAAAAGAGTTCAAGTTAGCACTATTAAGGAACTAAAAAACATCGTATGTAAACTAACAGTAAATAGAACTTGTAAGTAAATAAACAGAGCAATACAAATGGTACATGAAATATACGATACATTTAGTACGACATTCCACACGTCAAAAGTGCGTACAAACAAAACACAGTTTACAATACAAATTTATTTGTAGTCTCCAACAACCAGTAGTACACATCATGCTGCTCTGCCTACTGATCAGCACATGCATTGCATCGTCTAGCTGTGTGCCCCTTCTGACCGCATCGCCCGCAACGTGCACTAGATGCTCCGGCTTGCGATTCGTGCATATCATTTCTAATATGCCGGCTCTGTCACCGACCCACTACAATAACCTCGTACTATGAACTTCCTATCGGTTTTTCCAACATTTCTACATACGAATTAATTAAATTCTAACATAAATATTTACTAATTTTTTAATACGTACAAATTTAAGCGGGCGATTAATTTGTACATTACGGTGACTGAATTTTCTACAACTACAATTTTGTACGCATGCAAATTTTCTATTGATGCTAGTTTTCTAAAACTATGTTTCCTAAATTATACACAACTACACACTTCTACAATTGTTAATTTTCTAAAACTATATTTTTAGTAAATTTTGTATATCAAATATTTAACTATTTCTATATACATCTACACCTACTGTTGCTTCTTACTCTCCTCTCCGTTTCTATGCCTGCTAATTTTCTATAACTACGTTAACTAAATTTTCTACATCTACAATTTTTACTAACACAAATATTAAATAAAAAATATACTGCAAATACAAAATACCAAATAAAAAATATATGAATCTAATTTTTCTTCTCTCCTCGCCTCCTCTCTTCTCCGCCTCCTTCCTCTCCTCTTCTCTCTTTTCTTCTCTCGGTCGCTCGGCTGTTTACGGAATGGGTGGGGTGGCGACCGAGCGCACGGGCCTTTTTTACCCCCCCTGTCGCCCGAGTGTTGGACGACTGGAGCTTCAGTCGCCCAACCGTTAGGCGATTGGAGCTTCAGTCATCCAACACTCGAACGACAGTAATTATTCGTCCAACCGTTACCATATTGACCGCGTGTCTCTTCCCTGTTGGATAATTAGAGTCTATTTGTGTAAAAAATATTGTCTCGGGTACATTTCTGTAATTTCAAATAAAAATAGATTATTCGTACAAAAAAATTCGTCTAATACATTCCCGAGTCGACCTTTTATATATACACGTAGTACGTGATTTCTTTCTTGATTCATCCTTTATGCGGACGGCATCTTTTAGTGCACTGGACGTAAGTCTTGGCATGCACGATTTCTGGTGGTGCAATGCATGCAGCAATGGCGGATCCAACAATGCAAGCATCGTTCTTCTGGGGTGTACGTGTACGTATACAGGCTATGCATGCACGCGGCATATACACCGGCCTAATTAATTATGCCACAGGCCATGACCCGGTCGGGCATAGGCCGCTGCCGGCGCCGCTGCGCCCACGAGGCTGGCGTCGGCGTAGAGCGCGGCGGCGGCGTTCTGCGGGTGGTGGTAAGCCTCCATAACCGCGAACTGCATCTCTTCCGACGGTTTCCAGTGGCGCTTCCGCTGGTTGATGAACCAGTTGTTAATCTGCTTGTGCTCCAGGCCCGTCGACTCGGCCAACGCCATCTTCTCCGTCTCCTGCACGTACGCATGCAACGGCATCATCTCATCATCTGCGTACTGTGCATATTGACAAATCATGACTTTGATGAGCATGCAACTACACACAGATGTGCAAGCGTACCGAGGGGTAGGGCCATCGATAGTGGAGCTCCCACCAGCTGAGCAGCTGCTGCCGAGCCTCCTTGGGAAGCTTGCCTTTCTTCTTCTTCTTCGACAGCTCCTTTCTCAGGTTGCCCAGGTACCCTCTGTACTTCTTGAGGAGGTGCCTCTTTAGCGCCTTGTCATCGGAGCGGGGGTCGATGCCGAGGTCTTGATCTTCTGCCTCCATCTCCATGCCACTGCCGTCTTCTTGTTCATCGTCGGACGAACCAAGGCCGATGTTCTCATCTGCTGAGGTCAAGTTGGATAGGCAATTGAGGTTTACAGAAGTCCATAATACTGGAGAAAATAAACATAGCTTTTACAAATAACATGAGCTGCACTGAGAATCCTCTAAACAATACATGGAAATGCTAAAGTATATTGTCTACCTTTCCTTAGCATCTTTAAGACTTTAAGTGAACTGGTTGATGCATAAAACTTTAATACTGAGAACCTAATAAATTTCATGACACTATTCCCCATGTTAAAGAGAAAAACCTATCTCCTTGAACTTTAAGAACTTGCAGATTCTTGTAATGAAAAAGAAACAGGGGCCTCTGATCAGTGACCTGTCTAAAAACGTGAAAATCCTATAATACGTCACAATGTGTAGAGCTACTATTACAAATACAGCCACTTTCAAAAAAAATACTATTGCAAATACAAACACATTACTTATGGGACATCATGGCCAAGTTCGATGATATATGTCATTGTACCTGCATGTGATCACCACATATATTGCATTTGAGTAACATATATGGAAGCATCCAACTGAGCCAACTGACAAATATAGCGGTGCATATAGTTTTAGGGTTGGATTCCATATAATGTTAATCATTTATATATGAGAAAAAATAACTGACGGTGTCCCATTGGATAGCAAACCGACGGTATAGGTCCTCACCATTTGATCCATCCCCCCACGAATCATAGAGTATCGGCTGCATTATCACGTGACGCGGAGCCAACTCAAGGTCTCAAACCGAACACTCCAGATCTCCTCGACTCATTGCAACTTCCATTCCTCATTCCTCTCTCTCTCTCTCTCTGCCCGGTTGATTCCACCTTCTTCGCCGGCCGATTCGCCGTCGCTGTCGGTGGACTCATGATTGAGCCAAACTCGCATATGCCGCAGGCTATGCGACGGCGGCGGATGGCGAGCAGCCATAGCGAGTGGTCGAGCTCGGCTACAGGGTTGCGTGGTGGTGATGGATATGAGCTGCAAGCAGCCATGGCAAGTGATTGAGCGCCATTGTAGGTTCGTGGGGTGGTGGAGGACGATGAACTGTGAGCAGCCATGGTGCGGATGGGCCAGTGTTTGATCTTTCGGGTGACGCAAAATTTTGGCCATAGGCGAAACAAACGAAAGAACGAAATTTTGTTCGTTTCGTTCAAATTTCGGACGAAAAATTTCAAATTTTTGATGAAATTTAATCAAAATTTGAACAAATTTCAAATAGGGCCAAATTCGGCCGAATTTTAGCCGAATGAAACATGTTTCGCTGGGGGACGAAATGGACGAAATTTCGGACGAAATTTGGAACCCTGGGATGGGTTAGCGGAGGTAGCTAATCATGCTGGTGCGTGGTCCCAGCGGCGACGCGGATTTGCGGTTAGATGCCGGCATGCCGCGAGGTGGTGACCAAGGATGCCCCGATACGCGATACGGGTACGGCGATACGAAATTTTTCAAAAATAAGGATACGTCGATACGGCAATATATATATATATATATATATATATATATATATATATATATAATATTAAAATATCGTCTCTATTAAAAATATATTACAAAATAATTCAGCACAAAATGTAAAGATCTCACATTAAAATCTTATATGATAGTATTGTCAATTTGTCATATTCATGGTACAAATAATTAAATGAGCAAATGTTACAAACTACAATTAAAATTTCAGTTTCTACCAGTGCCACTCAAAACAAATCACGGCTGAACAAATAATACCTCATTCCTGTATTACGAGTGAAGCGATGCGGCGACAGCGATGGGCGCGGCGCGGCGGCGGCGGGCGGGCGGCAGGCGCGGCGGCGGACGGAGGAGTTCCCGAGCTGCCGGCATGTAGCGGCGGCAGGCGGCAGCGTGTGCGGAGTACTTCCCGAGCTAGCGGCAATGACGGCAGCGGCGCGGCGGATCTTCCCGAGTGGCGGCGGCGGCATGGCGGATCTTCCCAGTGGCGGCGGCGGCGGCATGGCGGATCTCCCGAGTGGCGGCGGCGGCGGCCGGCGGATCTCCCAGTGGCGGCGGCGGCGGCGGCTTTGTCTTCGCTTTCTGCAGATCCGGGGCTGGGGTTCGGGTGGGGTTTGGCTGCGGCTGGGGTTCGGCTCTTCCAGATGTAGGTCACGGTGGGGATTGGGCTGTGTCTCTATTGGGCCTTTGGGCTGACTTCTTCATGGGTCAGAATTTAATTGGGCCGACGTATCGCAACCGTATCGCAGCGTATCGACGTCGTATCGGAGTATTTTTCCTTTTTTCGGCCGAAATTCACCGATACTCCGCCGATACCGTATCGCCGCGTATCGGAACGTATCGCCGTATCGGATACGTATCGGACACGGGTACGGCAGTTCAACGGAGTATCGGTGCTTCTTAGGTGGTGACACGCGGTCTTAGTTTGACTGCGATGGCTGAATCCCCTGGTTTTGGGTTCGAAATGTTTGTGTAATTTTATGAAATTTTGGTTGTCTGGCGCGATGTGTTGTGGTGGCACACTCCCAGCAGCCGTGTAGCCGCAGGCAAGCTCGGTGGCAGATAGGAAGGCTAACAGTCATGGCGTCCTAGCAAGTGTGGAGCCGTCGCCCGTCATGACAAGCAGTCCCGCGGTCACAGGTGACATATCGGGGATTTTGCTTTTGTTTGATTTTTTATGAAGCTAAGTCAACTAAGTTTCATAAGGTTTTATGTCAAAGTTTTATGGTGTTTCACGACGTTTCATAAAGTTTTTTGTACCGAATTTATGAAGTTGAACTCAAAGTTTCATGAGATTTCATAAATTTTCAAAATGTTTCATAACTAAATTTCATGACTAAGTTTCGTGGTGTTTCATTAAGTTTTATAAAGTTTCAGTAGGTTTTATGGTAAAGTTGACTAAGTTTTATAAGGTTTTATAAAAATTGTTTCAGTAAGTTTTATCCAACTCTACGAAGCATATTCGAAACTATTTGAAACAATGTGAAACTCATGAAACTTGTCTATACTGTTAAAATCATTTCCAATGGTATACCGCAGGGGCGGACCTAGGGCCCGGGCTAGGAGCTATAGACCGGGTCAACAGTGAGAATCCGGGCTACACTTATGGAGAAGCCGGGGTCTAGAATGATCAAAAATACTGGGTGAAATGGCCAACCTAAAGCATGACACGAAAAACACGGAAAATATTGAAGGGAAATTCGAGCGGCGAGTTGCATCATATAGCTTGATCTGTCCAAGTGAGATGTGGTCTGATGTCCAAGTGAGGTGTGGTCTAGTGGAATCAGAACGGGAGAGACTTGCCGATGTGTGGCAAGCTAATAGTGTTATACGTGGCAAACATGATGATTGCTTGCAATGGAATGAGAATAGTAGGTCAAGAAAGGGTATTTTGGTAAGTTGACCAAAATACCAGAAACTATCTTGGAGGAAAACCGCGGTGCTTAGGAGAGCGGTTTAGGTCAATGCGAAGTTAAGAAGATCAAATTGGATAAGGCTAAAGACTTAGCGGATTTTAACTTATACACTTTGAAAGGCGTACATAAGTATAGCGCGTGAGTTAAAACCCGTGTGTGTGGGGTTATCGGGTTCCCCCTTATGTGCTAAGTGGATAGTATCCACTAAAGGTTAAATAGATCAAGTGTTCGAGGGTTAGTATTTGAGAGAAGTTGAGTGTTGTAGTGTGCACTCTTGTCCTACAGGTAGAGTAGCTATAAAATATTTATTCTCAAATAGCAATGCATCAATCTTTGTTCATTTCCCATAGATTCATCTTGTGTTGATTGATTTGTTCTTGATTTGGTTGGTTTTGCTCTTCCCTCTCCCCTTCTTGATCTTCTTGTGCCAAAGACGTATAAGTTATGGAGATTACTCTTGGAGATCAATTCCCATCCATCTAGGGATCTGAATGCAAGTTCATGAAGTTGCCCGGTTTTTTATTAGATTTGGCCTCTTTGAGTGATTGCTTGATCGAGGGTTTTGGCTTGATTTTTTGGTGTTTTTGTTTGCCGTGACATATGGGAATATGTCTAGTGAAATCTTGGCCATCTTGCACCCACGAGCAAATCATATTCATCATTTTCAATTTTAGCTTGATTCTGGTACGAACTTGCTTAATCTTGAAAAAAGTCTGAATTTTTCATCATTTTCACTTTTAGCCTGATTCTGGTACAAACTTGCTTAATCTTGAAAAAATTCTGAATTTTCACATAGATTCTTGCGATCCTTGGTTGAAATAGGTTCTTTAAGACCTTAAGTAAGATGTATGCAAAATTTCATATTATTTAAACTTGTATTTTAGGAGTTTCACCAAAAGTGGGTTGGTTCGGACTGTTCTAGAATAGGGAGACCGACCAGACCTCTCTCTCTCACCGGTCAAACTGCCACCATCGGTCAGACCAGTCTTGTGCCGACAATCTAACCGCCAGGTTTCGGTCTGACCGTCTGGAGGTTGAATTCCCTCAGTTCGTGATTTCTTAAGCGATTGTTTTGAGATTTTGGTTGTTGATCCAATTCTCAGTAATTTTATAGTTATTTGAGCAATGGATCAAAAATATTTAGGAGAAATTTGGATGGCACTATTCACCCTTTTTTGTTGCCTTTCGGTCCTACAATAACAATGTCATAGTAAACTTAATAACAATGTCATGGTAAACTTTGTTTTAGAGCGTATCATACCATTAGAAGTGCAGGTTGAGCAACGGCTAGCAACTAGTCACCTTCTGTGCAAGAAATAATTATTTTCTACAAGAAGATACTACTTGGAAAGGATATATAAAACATGAAGCTGTTATGATTAACATGAGTAGCTGCTAGTAAACACAGTCAACCAACTTCATTTTGTTGACTCAAAAAAGGAACTGCGTTTATTTTGTAACTACACGATGTAGATCTTTCAACACCACGGCATACAACTATTGTTATCCAGTCTTACTTTGAAAGAAAGAGAAAAGAAAACATCTCAGAAAATGTCACATGAGGGCATCATAACAGATATACATCATAATATAACAATTCGAATACAGACGCCATTTGTAGTGACTACTTATGCATGTATTACTGTATTAACTAACTTCCCTATATAATGTAGATCATCAGATTTGATATTTTTGTGCTATTTAGTAAAGACACATGTCCAAAATTAAGTAGCATGATACAATTGTTTGAATTTTTTTAGAGGAAAGTACAGAGCAGAGTTGCCCCAAAGGGCAATCAGTTTGTCCACTGAAAAGCTTACTCTTACAGGTAGAAACAGTGGAAGAGACCAGACATTAGCAAGACCATGAATAGCTCAGAGCAGGCAAGGAGACAAGTGACCCTACTGTTCACTTTGCTACGCTACCAAATACACCCAAAGTCATTGATTAACAAGCTACTTGCACAAATATGGTCACAAAATAATACTACTAATAATCAAGGAACTTCTATTTCTTTTGTTTGACTTAAGAAATGCATAATTTAAACCCCTATATTTACGTAGAAAAACCTAGGAACGTCACAAAGAACAAGTAGTACCTTGGTAAGTATCTGTATTCTGAACAAGTACTACTAACAACTGAGTATCAAGAAGCACAAAATTAACGTTGCCTAGCCAAAGAAAGAAGATCAAGGCCTGGTTTACCTGCAGAGACGAGAGCTGCAAGGGGTTGCCCAGGATTAATGGAGTTGAGCTGTGATTCCACCGTCCTGAGGAACTCGTTGGCCTCCCGCAGCGGCCTGCTCAGCTCCTCCTTCCAGTCCACAAGCAGCTTGCAGTACGCTTCCTGATCACATCACACACCAAATTGAACCAACATAATTAACCCGACACCACTCTTCAAGATGACTAACCATCTACATCGTCTCAGGAAGAATTAAGAATTGGACCATGCATGTGAAGTTTGTGTAGCTGAATTAATTCTTGACTGCAGTACCATGAACTGGTCGAGCTCCGTGTCGGGGTCCGGCGCCGCTACGTCGCCCGCGGCCGCCCGCTGCCGCGCCTCCCTCTCCCGCGCCGCCGCTGCGATTTCCTCGGCCGTTTCCGCGGGGCAGCCAACCTAAACAACATGAGTTAATTGAACACGCATGCAGCACAAATCAACATACATACAAAGGACACAGCATGCATGCTCGTTTGCATATGTGATATGTGTGATCGAACAGCCAGCGCGTGCCTTGTGGCAGTCAAGGAAGGCCGTGAGGAGGTGGTGGAACCGAGGGTGGGAGACGATCCTGGCCTTCACGGGGTCAAGCCGACCAGCGCGGCCGCCGTCCTCGAGGAGAGGAGACACGAGGTGGGCGCTAGATGCATGTGTTGCAGCAGGTGCAACAGCCTGACCTCCTGCAGTAGCATCAGTGGCTGTAGCCGAGCTAGGGACGGCGTAGACTTGCACGGAGACCTTAGAAGAGGACGGCGATGGAGGGCGCGGCCTTGCTGCTGCTCCCTGGCGATCTCCGAGGTTGGCGAGCTCCTCCATTAGCGTATGTATAGATGTTCTGTGGGTTTCTTGATTCTTGAGTGATCACGAAGGAGGTAGGGAGGGAGAAGAGAATGGCTAGGGCTAAGCATGAGGAAATCTTTGCTTAGATCTTTTGTAGTGACGGTTTTGTGGGAGTAAAAGAGGGACGGAAGAATAATTAAAAGAAGGGGAATGGAATGCACAGTGGATCGAGACGAAAAGGAAAAGGGGGCAGTGTATATAGAATCAATTGCTGGTCTTATCGGGCTTTCTTTAATTAATATAGTTTAATTTAGTATTATTTTATATATTTTTTAGAAGTATTTTAGAAGTAAACTAACCAGTCAGGCTAAGCAAAATCTAAATTTATTTAAATTCAACTTATTTTAATATTTAACTAATAAATAATTATAATTAAAATAATTTTAAATCGAGTCCCGAGCCCACTAACAAGCTATTTTACATCGGCAACCGTATCCTCGCATTTACATCAGTTACGGCACCCTGCCTTTACTAAATTTTTTTGTGTAAATAATCTATTTTTTATTCGACATAACAGAAATATAACAGCATGAATATTTTTTTACAGAAATAGGCTTCAGTCGCCGAACGGACGCCCGACACAAAAGCTGTCTGTGGGTCGCAGTCGCCCAACGCTTTGGCGACTGCAACTTGTCGTCCAGCGGCTGCGCGACTACAACTTGTCGTTCAGCGGCTGCGCGACTGCAATTGCAGTCGGTCGGCTGTGTAGCGACTGCAAACAAGAGGCGGTGTGGGTTAATCCATTTGTGATTTTTGTAGATTATAAATGACAGATAATCTGTTGGATTCACAATAAGAGTTTGCGATCGTTGTATATTGTTGTAGTGCAAAAAAAATTTGTGAAACTTTTTTAAGAATGATTGAAATAAGAATGGTCGGTAAGTACGAGGGTAAGTGATATTGTGATGTTACCGGGAATTCGTACACAGAGGAGAATTGGTTTGTTAATGTTGTTGGATGACTTACTACGGGAATAATTGAATGTGAAAAGCCGAGAAAATAAACTTGTCTAAATTAAAATAGACTTCATAGTACAGTTGGGAGTAACAGGACGCGTAGAGTTTGATTACATGTATAACATAGAGCATCATGTACGATGCAACAAAACCAAGCATCGTGTACGATGCAACAAACCCAACTGCTCGTATGACTTACTGCGCGGACCGGGCCAATTTTCCTTCCTTGTGAGCTTGGCGTTGAACTCCTCGGCGCCCTCTTTTGTCTTGGCCGCCATTTTCCTCGTTTTCTCACGCTCCCTGCGCGTGCAAGCCTTGAGATGAGCTTTCGTCTTCCAATATATACGTTCAGTTTACTTGTGCTTGCAGCGCTTCTCCTCCCGGATCTCGCAGTACATTTTAACGTTCCACTCCTCGAAGTCGAGAGCCCACTAGTTCTTTGGGTGGATCTCAAGATCGATTCATATCATTTGTAATATGCCAGCTCTATCTTTGACCCTTCCCACCCTTTAGCATGTCAATATCCGGTATCCAGATCCTCCCTGCAATATCCAAGGTGGCGAAGTTCTCCACATCCGTGAACCCCCTGAGCTCGCCACACCACGCTTGCATCACCATTCCCTTGAAAAAGTACTCTGACATAAAGTTCGAAGGATCCATGCGCATAGTTCCGCATGCAGCGAGGATATAAGAGCATGGCTTGTGTAACAGATTCGGCTTGTTGCACGAGTAGTTAGGTTCATTTACATGATCTCTAAGGAATACTTTGTGGGTAATAAGGGCACGAGCCGTCTCAAATCCGGCTCTATCGCAGAGTACCACGTCGAAACGATGCTCCCTATTACCCATGACGTGCACCGTGTGCAATTGTTTTCTGCAAAGAAAATTACTAAATTCTTATAAAAAACTGATGGAATTTTGAATAACTATTAATTTCTATGGAGGATTAATTTGTGTATAACGTTGAGTAAATTTTCTACAACTACAATTATGTACGCATGCTAATTTACTAAGGATGCTAATTTTCTACAACTACATGTTATTACGACTGCTAATTTTGTATAACTACATTGACTAGAATTTCTACACCAAAGTTGTACTATTCTTTTCTACATTTACAATTTTCTACGGATACTAACACTACATAAACTATCTACTTCATATACAAAATTTAAACTATAACAGACAAAAATATTTACCTCATAAAAATCACGAAACCTCTCATTCTTCTCCCCCCTCTCCTTTTCTCCCCTCTCCTCTCCGCTTCGTTTTCTTCTTCCACCTCTGTTCACCGCGTGGTCGAGCGGGCGAGCCCACTCAATCGCGTGGTCCCTTTATATACGCTTCCAGTCGCCCAACCATTCAGCGACTGAAGCTGCAGTCGCCTAACCGATGGACGACTGGAAGCAGTCACCCGTCGGTTTGGTGACTGCAATTAGTTCGCCCAACGGTTAGCGGATTGCTTATGTGTCGCGTATCCGTTGGGCGATAGGTTCCAGTCGTCCGATGGTTAAGCGACTAGAGCCTATTTTTATAAAAAAAATTATGTGGATATATTTCTGTTATTTCGAATAAAAATAGATTATTACTAAAAAAATCGCCTTTACCATATCTCAGCCGTTCGTGTGGAGCCAATAGCTCATATAAAAAAGAGGCAAACGAGTGAACGGAAGCCATCGTTCTCTTGCCGAACTCGTTGCGGCGAGCTGGTTCACAGCGGCCCGACTGCTCACCGGCATCCTGCCGCGCTACTGCGACGCCCCTCTCTGTGCCACCCCTCCTCCCCTGTCTCCTGGCTCTCCAGCGCCTCCGACAGGATCGCCGTGCATCGCCCGCTCAAGTGAAACATACTGATGTCCGCGTCTTACTGGCGCAATGAGGTGATGGAGGTGGAGGAACGTCGCTGCGACGCGAGGCAGGCGCGACGGGAGGGCGGCGAGCAGTTTCACGGACGTACGGGCTAGCCGCTGCCGTGGACATGTGAGACCGAGCACCGATCATAGCACAAGGTTGGTGGCCCTTCCTCAGACATGTTATCACGTGCCAGCATCCATAGGGGAGGCCCACGTGGCTCCTCCATTCGATTTGTTTCGGAGATTGCGTCGGAGGGGGATAGGGTAAGGCATGCGGGAGGGGACAGAGGTCTGGTGCCCATCACGTCCATTGTCAAATCACGTAAAAGCAGCTAGCTGGAGCACTGGTGTAGTTTGATGGGTAGTGGTTTGATGGTGAATGGTGCTGGCGTACGAATGTCGCGGTGATCAGTGCGATGGGTTGCCTCCTTGCCAGTTTACGGCCGTGGGACTTGAGTACGTTTGTTTGGGTTTATAAATTTAGATTTCTGATTTTTATATTGTAGTGTCTGAAAAATAAACAGTAGCTGTTGTTAATTTTTAGTATAATTAAATTTAAAAATAAAAAATTATATTACCATAGACAATGCAAAAACGGAAAAGGCAAAAAACCCAAAAAAATCAATAAAAAAGTTGAAACTAAGAATTTAAAAACCAGAAACCACAAGCAGAAAGTCGTTAGGATAGGACCTAAAATTCAGAACTCATAGATTTCACATAAATTTGGGGAGAATTTCACAAGGAATGACATAATGTTTACATTAGCCTACACAATTTTTTGGGTGCTTTCTCTTCAGTTGTGCCTTATAGCTTATGTCTATGGCTTATAATTTTTTACTCTAACATAAGTGTTTATACAAACGAACCAAATGCTGATAAGTCGCTACCCAACATTTGGTAAAAGCTTAGCTCCCACGCAAGACATACACACATGCGTAGCACCTCGTTTGGTCTTTTATTCTCTCTTACACCCAACAGGATTAACCGAGAAGCGCCACGATTTATGATAGCGTGTATTATATAGTAGTATAACTAAATGTAAATTGGTAACGTGGTACTAAAGGTCAAAGTGTTACATTCCTCTTCCTAGAGGGTGCAAGATCGAGGAGCTCAACAAGAAAGAGATGAATAGGCGGTTTAAAATTTTTTTTTCAGATATTATCAATTCTTATTTGTCTAAACCAAGTATAAAATATAGAAGCTTAACTCAAATTTATCTAAACCAAGTATAAAATACACCACTTTATCATCTTCGTGATATATGCTTTAACCCCTTTATTGCGCAAAGCAAATAAAGGGGGTGATCAATATGGCTTATGGCTTAAAGCTTAAGCTTATTTTTGCACTATTTATAATTTCGTATTTTTCTGAATTTTTGACTTTTTTTGAGTTTTTTTGTCGGTTCTTTTTTTTTCTCGTATTTGTTTGCGTTGTCTGTGATGGGCTAACATATTTTTTATATTTTTCAATTTTTTTTAAATTTAATTATGTTAAATAAGCCTCTCTCATTCTGATGTTTTTCATCCATTCTACAGTGTTTTCAGCCATAAGCTTTCAGCTTTCAGCCGAACCGATCACCACCAAAGTGCATATCTGCGACAAGAGAGGTGATACAAGTAGGGCTATAGGTTGTACATTTTGTTTTGTTTACGAGTGATGTAAGCAAAAAGGTCCGTCTTAAGAAAGAAGTAAGCAAAAAAAATATATGAGTTAGAAGAGCAGTGCTTGTATTATTTCCTCCTAACAAGACTAACACTAATTTTAAAACAAATAAAGATGTAAGTATTATTTATCTATCATTTATTATATTTTAAAAATCATACAAATCGCTGTTAAAAGAAGACAAGGAAGCACCTCTCGAGGTAGAAAGGTAACCTGTTTTCCTTAAAACTAGTAATATGTCTTACTCTAAAAGTCTCGATCGCTTGTCGTTAAGTCGCTAACTAAGAGCGAAAATGGGAAAATTTTGAAACAATCAATCACGTGACATCTGAGTGTGAGTGGGTTGAGAATCTAACGAGGTACCATCCTTGTCCATCACAAGGATTATGTTTGATCCGGGATCAAATCACATGAGATATAGCTGTCTGCGGTGTAAATGGTTGGTGAAGCAAGATTGCCATGAGCAAGGTGCGTAGATTTTGACAAGACTAGCTAGATATGGCCACGTCGAAAAATAAACTGAATGAGGGCCTATTAAACGATTAAATCAAAATTTTCTACCTGGAAATGATGATACAAAGGCTCCTATCTTGATGGAAAAATAGTAATATTCGGTCACCGTAATGCTCTGTTTGGCGTTCCCTGCAGTGGCCAAGCATAGAAAGACCGAAGTGAAAGCGGCTCACGTGGCGGAGGCTGGCAGGTGGGCCCAAACAGGCAGGCCTGGCCCTGACTGAACGGGTCAGCGCCAACCCCGCGGGCTCTGTCGTCTGGTCCGGCCGGCCGGAAGGACGACGAGGGAAGGAAGTTTTGACCAATATTCTATTTTTTATTTAAAATAACAAAAATATATCTATAATAAATTTTTTTTACAAGATAAGCTTCAGTCATCCGAGTAGTGAGAAAGGTGCGGCGTCAATACGTGGAGTGCTGATAGGAAGTTTATACTATGAGGTTAGTGTAGTTAATTACGACAGACAAGCATCGGTGAAATGTGAATTACAGCACGTCAGTACTTTCGTAGTGTGCGATATGATTTGGTGACGACCGGCTAGAGTGGCTGGACTATAAATTAGGTTAGAACTTTAGTAAAATCTAGATTGGATAGTGTCAATAATGGTTGATGGACGGTTGATGGACTGGACCGGTTAAGGTACTAACCTGTCGGATATCTAGTCAGATATATCCACTTTACTATTTACCGACGTTATTCGGTTGGATTTTAACTCTCTTGTTTTTGCTACTGTATCCGGCCACAACTATACGGTACCGGATACTAAATTACCTTCCCGTATTCGGTACTTGGTCGGGATTAGCCCGTACCATTTGTACCCCTAGTTCTTCCTATATACAGTGACCTGTTGTCCTATCAGTTGAGCTAAGGTAGGTTATGGTGGTGCTCTAACTAGCTTTTGGCTGAAATTGTACTATAACGATTGGTAGTTTTTCTAAGAAACAATAAGGAAAAAACTGAAAAGAATTTAAAATATCGTTATATCATCACGGACAATACAAAGGAATAAAAAGAAAAAAAGACAAAAAGACAAAATAAGCCGAAATTAGAAGCCGATATATTTCAAATATCTTCTGACTTAAGCCGAAAAAAAATTCAAAAGTTGAAATCGTTTGGAGCGGATGCAAACCACACGTTAACAAATTGGCGAGCAAATGGCCCAAAATAGATTAATTCTATCTGATAGATATTACACAGATAAACACCTATTTAGTCGTGGAATCCTTCCAAACTCAACAGACTATACATAGAAAACACCTCTGGCTATCTGAATTCTGAAAAAAAGAGAGAAGGAGATAGCCTCCGGCAGAGAGAAGTCCAACATGTTCTTCTCAGAAAGCCCAGTCATCGTCGCATGAACTGTTCTTTTCTTAATTTCCAACGTAAAAGTCGATCAGAGCAGTGCAATGGATCACCGAAAACATCACGTATCCACAGTGCGACAGATGGGTCGACAAATTTGTTCTAGATGCTAAATATCCCATTTCTTAGGTTCTAGCCGATGTGACGCAGGGGAAAGGTCGCTGAAGGGTCATATCTACACCTACAGCATTAGCTTCGTAGAACCTAGTCTACCTTCCATTCTTTGAACATGCCGTCCTCACCTTGTTAATTAGTTAGCTAGTCGGCTAATGTCCACTTCAGACGGTTTGATTTTTTAATTTTTAATTTATTTAAATTAGAAGTCACTTAAAACATATTAACTTCTAATTCTATCTTTTTTTCTTATTTCTTTACATTATCCTTGATAATATAACGTTTTTTTCAAATTTTTCTATCAGGAAAAACTAACAGCCGCTACAATGCAATTTCAATAAAAAACCATACCTAAAAGCTAGTTAGAGCACAATCTAAGGAATAAGGATTTAACCTACGCGCATAACAGGAAGGATAACCACAAGTTGCAGCAACGAAAGATGCAAAATAGCCTATCCTATAGCCTTGAGATCAGCAGCGGTACAAATGCATTTTTTCTCAACAAAGTTCCTGCATCGAATCATACACTTGTCGCGCAAGATAGGCAGAGTTCACGGCTTCTTGCACACATTTGTCCTCGGTCATCTCATGGCCGACTGATGGATTACCATTCTCTCTTCTTCTTCTTTTTAAGGGTGGATTATCATTCTTGAGATGCTGGCAAAGTAGGTAGCTGCCTGTCAAAAGAACAAACAGTGCCTTAGAAAGGAAGAGACAATTCTTGAACAATATGGGCAAAGCAATTTCATGCTCTTAAATTGCCAGCACCAAAAGAAACAGCAATTGGATCACATCTGCAGATACGGCCGAACAATGCAGCGGGCCCAACTGGATCTGGCCCATGTACGTACCACGTAGTGTACTTAAAAGTTCATAGGGTATACAATGGTGTCATGGGTGCAAAACTGCGAGATGAACCTGATTTTTTTTCTTACCTCTTTGCAGAGTGCAACCGAGTACTGTAGTGTATATGAGAAAATTTGTGACTTGATGGGGTGATGAGTAGGTGTGCGAGACCTCGTCTCCACGAAAACAAAACCGGAAATGAAAGAAGAGGAATGGCGAGGTTTCCATGGACATGATGGGCTCCAATACTTCTTTCTCGCTGATTTGGAAGCTAAAGTTTGCCATGATTCAGGCGATCTGCACCCAGGCCCAATACCTTTTTTTTTTGTGATGTTCGGGCTGTACCATTTGGCACTAATATTATTTGGGCCAACACTCCGCTCAAGTTCATTTCTCGTCGTTTTACAACTTCTACTCTGTGTATTCTAGAAGGGGAGAAAAAAAACAATGCTCGGCATGAGGTGTGATCTAAGAAAAAACTCTGTATGAAGTGCCATTTGTTTTGCGAGGTTTGTGTGATGGTGATTATACAGCATAAAACACGAATTAAGCAGCGGAATGAGCGCTGGCGCTGTCCCAATTCTTCCCCGGGTTTCATTCAGTTCATCGGCGCGAACAGAGAGCGATATCCGCCATCCGTTGCAATTGTGAAGCGTTCGAAGATCTTTTTACTAGGCTTGTTTTTAACACCGGCACTGTCGAAAAGCGACCACTACTTGACTAAAGCATCAACAAGTTCTATAACAATCCGTCAAAACATACAACAATCAATCTTTCTGTTTCGTCAGACAGTTGCAGCGTTACGAGTGGCATGCTAATGTCTCATTTGTATTGACCTATGTTTCTGAATTCTATTTAAAGAGGTTAAAAGCCAATATAAACATTCAGCTTATCGAAGTAGCTTCTCAACTTCTCTCGCTACCGTCTCGCTTCGGAGATGAGGAAGAGGATCACGGATGCATTACGCACCTTACTCCTCTCGCTACTGCCACGCGCATACATCTCTCATTCACTTTTTCCACCGCTAGCCCTCTCCTTCATAAAACCACTTCTTCTAGCCATTACTATTTATTTTCAGCTAAAAATCATAAGCCACAACTAAAATCCATCAGTAAAAACTAATACGAATGCCCCTAACTACGGGAGGAACATTCTAGACAGACCAAGCCACACCCACAAGGCCACAACCCTTAGATTACAAGTGTAGGCCATATTCTTTTAGGCTACGACTTATAACTTTTAGCTGCCGCTGATAGTTTTTGTCTGTGTTTTTTTAAATACATTAGATGGTGGAGACGTCGATATGTATGATGCACTCGGTTTTGAGCTAAGAAAAATGTTTAGAGAATTTAATTTAAAAAACTATTCCGTTTATTTTGACTTTTGAAGAAATCAAAAGTCAAAAACCAAAAAGAGATGTCATGGTTATATCAGTTAGATCCTAGCTAGAGAACCAAGCCTTTCTTGGATGGCTAGTGGAGTTGGTTATACCTTTAGTCCACCAGAGTTTAAACCCTAAGTTTAGCTTTGCGTATCTCATTTAGGAGGGTTTTTTTCAGTGAGAGGCGATATGTTCGTCGCAAGCGAGGCACCGATGGTGACTTCGTCGAGCTCCGCTCGTCCGGTCTTCCATTGACGTCGTGTGTGTGTGAGTCAATGTATGTGGTGGTGTGCGTGTGTGGACATCTACGTGTTGTAGTACGTGTGTTAAAAAAAAAGTTAGATGCTAGCTGGTCCTGGTCTACAGCTCAACAAGGCGACGCGAACCAGGTGTCCGACCCCGCGGGTCGCCTTCCAGGAACAAGTCATCGCCAAATCAGCGCATCCCCCAACTGTTCGTCTGTTCCCATCCGTTCTCCTCAGAAACGGGGTAACCATGCCTGACCCCATGCCGCTCCCATACACTACGTAGCACTCGCACCAATGCCTCGAGCGTACATGTAGCCGGCACGACGGACATATGTATTGTCCAGCGTCGCATGGGCAGCATGCATACTGGGCCATGCATCGCACCTCCCTGCTGACTCCGGGCCTGAGATGCATGGCACGGGCTTTCGTTCGTACTCAGCGTTCGACGGTGCGTGCCTATCTGCTTTTGCCTCGAGGACGGACGGACGCGTGAGGTGGGGTGTAACCGTGTAAGGCCGGTCTGGCGAGTGCTGCCTGTCTGCATTCGAGACAAGCGTCCAACTTCTCCATGCTAGAGGTTGATCAAATGAATCGAGCGATCGAATGACGGATCCTACGACAGGGGGCTGTACAGGTCCTCGACGTGCGACGGGTGGTCGGTGGCCGCGAGGGAGCGCGTCGCTGTCCCGGGGCGTGCCGACCATGCAGTTACCGCGGGCGCGTCAGGGGGAGCCGATCGAGCTGGGGCGGCCGGTGTTGCGTGCGTACTGACGCTGATCGCTCGATCTCCGCCCACATGGGGCTGCGCGCGGCATCCACCAATGTGGGACGCGCGCAGGGGTGTGTGCCCGTGTCACTGTGCCATTGTGTGTGGTAGCCGCCCGGCCCCCGCAAGCATGGCATGGCACGTGCCCTAAATGCCATGTCCGGCGCACACCGCCGTGTCTGGGACCGTGCGTGTACGTCCAGGGTCACGCAGGACCATATGCCTCCCAACGCTGGGGTGTTGGGGGGCGACTGACTGATGACTAGCAAAGTTAGTGTTAGAATTAATCTTGATGATTTATATATGGTCGTTGGTGTTATAGTCGAAGCCACATGTGAGAAGACGTGATCGAATGCCTGGTTGGTGCCGTGGTCGAAGCCACAGTCGAAGGACTGGCCAACAGTCCACGATCGGGGCACAGCGGCGTGGTCGAAGCAGTCCCAGAAGTCGTGGTCGAAGCATCGAGATGATGCACCGTGGTCGAAGCTTCGAGTTGTTGTGTGTGGTCGGTCACAACCACGTTATGTGTTGTCGGTTACGATCACATTGTCTGTGGTCAGTTACGACCACATTGTGTGTGATTGCTATGACCAGATGTGGTCATAGACGACCGGTGTGTGTGGTCGGAGTGACCGCAGTCTGCGAGTGGTCGGAGTGACCACAGTTCATGTGTGGTCGTTACGATGAGGTGGTGTGCACAGTCGGTTACGACCATGGTGTGCGTGGTCGCTACGACCATATTGTGTGTGGCCATAACGACTAGTATGGTAGTTGTAAGCGTCGGGGCCATAACGACTGGTCGCAGTAGCAGCATGGGCAGACAGCGATCGCTGTAGTAGTCATGGGCGGCTGAGCGAAGCAACATGGGTAGACGGCTAAGCGGCGTGGTCGTGCGCGGCATAGTCAGAGTAGCGCAGCAAAAGTCGTAGTGAGTGAGTGGGCTGTGTGACCCTGATGTATATATATACCCTATAATCCTTGTGTAATTTGAGTGAATAAAAAGGAAGAAAAATTACTCCAAATACTTTCCGTCTCATTCGACTTAGTTTTTCTAGTACTCTATTTTCACCACCGTAGTCGTAGGCACCGACCAAAGCTGCTCTATTTACCATCTGACAACAGAAGTACTTGTTCGAGTTTAGACGTGCAGACCCTGAGATGTTTTCCCAACACTTCGAAGCGATCCTCTGAAGAATCTCAGCTCTCGGATCCTGTTCGATCGGGGGCGCGCACTGGCTGGGCCAGGCCAGGCCGTGCGTGCACACGCTCGTGTCGACACGCCCGGCGGCAAGGTAGGGCCGTGGCGGCCGCGCTGCCGGCCATTGCTCGCAAGGGCAGCTGGGAAAACCGTGGAGATAAGGCTTAGGCTTTTTGGACAAAGGTTGGCGCAGGGACGATCACGTCTAGCTATCTCTGACCTGTTTTTATCTGAAACTCTGTGTGGACATGGATACACACGCAACACAAGTACAACGCCATGCAGGAAAAGGGCGAGACTTAGCCCCTTCGCAGCATCAGGAGGTGGCAGTATTTCTCAACAAGCACGAAGCTAGTTAGCGGGTGGGAGCGTTGCCGTGTGATCCTGAGAAAGTTTTGGACCGCGGCAGCATGGCTGCCTGCCATGGGGACGACATGCTTTGACAGTTGCGAGCTTGTGTGCCCGTTTCGCATGGTAGATGGGCCAGGCAGCTGATTAATTTGCTGCGTGATTCATGTGCACATTATATGTCTGCGATTGTATGTTCAGAATTCTGATGGATGGATGGCTTCGACCAATGAACAAATGGCATTGTAAGTTTGAAGTCATCGGCACACTGAGCAGACAGACGTGATTGTTGGGTTGTAACCGGAAGATTGGTGGTACGACATGTTTCACCTTTGTAAGAAACAGAGCAAACAAACCTCAGCCCATTTATGACAAAAGGCCGTTTGTTGTTTTGTGCCATAGTTTTGTTTATCCATAGTGTTGTTCCTTACTAGTGGGATTTTACGTATGATTAGTTGAATGCCCGTACGTTACTGCGGATTTTAAAAAATTTTAGAACATATTTGTATGCATGTTCTAAAAATTTTTATCACCTGTTAGTTTCAGAACATATAGTATGATAAAATTTTAAAATCCGTAGCAACGAGTATTCAGCTAGTACAAGATTAAGCATTGGATGAAAAATACAGCATATGCTCTACAATGCAGTCTAGATGAAATCCACCTTGACCACTAAATCATGGAAAGAAAGATATTTTGATGGGAAGGTGAAAAGATTCGGCGCAGGTCTTTTGAGGCCACATGTCAGCGTTACCTTTTGTGAGAAGGGGTGGGAGAGGCCGGACCAACCACTAACTCCTTCTTTTATAATAGTAAAGACATTTTATATGACGTGTCCGTACCGTACTTAGGCCATGTCGGGCCTTGAGCTGGCACGGATAAACTCGGCCCAATGCCTAGCTCCAGCTATGACTGGCAGATGGTGGGCTAGCTTAACCAACTAGAGCCACATAAAACATTATTGAAACAATACACACAGCTATATACAATCCATACACTATATAGGAAGGAATTGTATAGATTAAGAAAAAAGCGCGTAGGTTGGAAATTTAGCAGGTAGCTAGAAGCTGGGTAGGTGATGCACTACAGGTTCTGGGAAGTTTCGAAAAATGCGCGGGATCGGAAAGTTCAGTGGATTGTGGCCACCCATATCGGCGTTCTCATGCTTTTTATATATCGAAAAGAGGAAAGTCGGTCGAGAAAACTATGAGCAAAAAGGCACAAACAGAGGTCGATCGTGCTCCTCATCGGTACCAATCATCGCCGACATCTTAATTGATCAATACTCCTACCATTGGGAAATTAAACAGCCACGCCTCTCGATTAATTAATTAATCGTTTTGCTTGCTTAATTAGTTAATTAACGACGCACACAACAAGATTTCTATCTAGGGGCGTGGCTTGCCTTAATTTCTTGAGCAATTTCTTTTAGGTTTTTTTTCGTTGATTCTGAGCTCTGTAATTAACTCTGCATTTATTCAAGTAAATGATCAAGAATACGTAGAGAAAAAGTTTGAACGGCAGTATTTATCTCTATGTTTCTACAACACTAGAGTCAATCCTAAAACTCAAATATGTGTGGACAGAAGTTTAACAGCCTCCCCGCAGCCGAGCATTGGCTTTTTCCGATATCTCCGACTTATTGTAGTGATTTTATGGTCGTGTAAATTTCCGCCTCTGCCTCTCTGTCGACCGACAATACGAAGGCAAGCTCCTGCATGTACCTTTAGTCAAAACATAACATGCACAACGACTTACTCCCTTGATTTTATAAGACGTCCATGTATCTCAAGATTTAAACTTTGTAATGTTTCATCAACAATTAGATCAGCAACATACGTGTTTAGTGACATAAAAAGCAGCCTAGTTAGATTGTATTTGAATGTATTTCATATGATTATAATTTTGTAGTTATTGATAATATATCTTTTAAAAAATTAACGGTTAAAGTTCAATTTTAAAGATGTGTCAAGTCAAACCTCGTCCTATACAAATCAACGGAGGGAGCACTGCTAAATATTTTTGGTGATATGGTAGTATCATGGTCGGAATCTAGTCTGAAAATATTACTCTAGCCATTTTTTTTAAATTTAACCTTTAAATATATATTTTTTTAAAAAATAGCCCACTGCTAAGTTATCTTAGCTCGATAGATACCTACCATGCGATAGATTCATGGAGAAGCTATTTTTATAAAAATAGATGTTTTGATGCCAAATTTGAAAAAAATAGCTAGAGTGATATTTATATGCTCAATTCTCACTGTCGAACAAAACATTAAGGTGTACCGTAGATTCCTTACATTATATGAGTTGCACAGACAACCCTATACAAGCACACATCACCTTATCTAGATGTCCCTTCTGTGAAAGTCACACACTCCATTCCTTGTCTTCCACTACAAGTGCATGCAACGTTTTCTCATTGGTCCTGCACCCGGACGGTCCTCATGTGAAAGACTCAAAATAGCAAAGCCTGATGGCATGGTGAGATAGAACACATCTAGTGGAGAAAATAATTGGTGCTGTGCAGACACGTAGGGTTCTAGAAGATAAGAGGGTGATTGGATCAAGGTATTGTCCTTTTGAGATATGGATGATAGTTTTTACCTATCTTTTTAGACGATAGAAGCGTCAACACGAAAAATATATATGATTTTAAACGTAAAAATCTATTTAGATAATACGCTTTAAAAAATCATCCAGCTTACTTCGACTCTCAAGAAATCAAAAATCAAAAGCCACGGACCCACAGGAATGGGGCCTAAGAAGATGTGGTGAGTCAAAGTGATTTTCCTTTCCGTGTGCAGACATCTGCACCCATGCCAAGCCCGGGGCCGGTCGGCTCCTTTTCTGGGTTGCTTGCCCTACCAGCTTGTCTGAGATGGACGGGTGAGCCGCGTGCTTGGACCTGCTTCTCCCCGAGTCTCCCTCCCCTTTCCTCGTCCCACTCATGCTGACATGCCATAGGCTGCGAATGTTGTCTCATTCCAATCTCCCATCTCCATTTGCCGTAACTGTTGATGGCACTCCCTGGCTTCACATGTTCAGATCAAATATTTTCTTATCCACCAACACGTTGTAACATGTATGTACATATATTATCACCACCATTAAGTTTGCCTTGAGATTGATACAGAGCTTAAAAACTCAAACCGGTGTCCCATCTTTTAGTCATTAAAATATCTTTGCACAAATCTCGAGGCGCTTTAGAGGGCTCATATTGTACTTCTACGTATATGTACAGGTGATTTTACTTCTTTTTTTTTTTGTCAAAAGGGATACTCCATTTTGCTTTGTTGGACACCTTTGACCACAAATACTATCACATCGGTAACTTCACACAGTTAGCAAAAATACTATCACATACTACTAGCATACCAGCACCATTAAGACCCCGCTCGTTTCGGCTTAAGCTTTTGGCTTATTTTTCATTATTTATAATTTCATCTTTTTCTGAACTTTTGGTTTTTTTTGAGCTTTTTTGCCGGTTCTTTTTTTGTCGTATTCGTTTGCGTTGTTTGTGATGAGCTAACATATTTTTTAATTTTTTTTAAATTTAATTATGGTAAATAAGCCTCTGTCAGCTACAGTATTTTTTCAGCTAACTACAATATTTTTCAGCCATAAGCCATCAAAAATAAGTCAAAATGACCGTCACCTAAGTTCTTTCTTGTCGCCCAAGAAGAACAGCAAAAAAAACAACCTCTTCTCTTACCATTTCGTTGGGCCGCATGCGTCATGGAGTCAATGATAGGAGCGCGCGGACCCCACGGCACATGAGCTCACATCCAGACCGTGCGATTGGCTGCGTGGCTCGCGCGTCCGAACATAGGGCCTGTTAGCTCGCGATAGCGTGTGGGCGACGCCGCCGTAATTAAAGATGCCATCATTAATCATCACATTACATCAAGCCTAGAGAGCATAGACTCGTTAGTACTTGGAGCACGTCAGAGGATTGAAAACGCCGCTCACCAAGTGGCTCCCGGTTTGACTTCACATGGCAGCGACGCGATGTTTGCAAGTGCCGACTGCGATCCCATGTAGGAAACTAGGAGTTGTAGTAAACTAGTGTAGCTTTTATTGACCAATAACCAACAATAATGGTACAACGACTGCAACGAACCACTGAAAAATTCCGCAGAATTCCCAGTCAAAAAATACACGATCCGCTACCGACGGGTGGATCGATCGGTGGCTAGCTCCTCCCTACCGCGAAATGCAAATACAACGGTACTGGCCCTCGGGCACCTGTGTATCGACCTGTGCTCCGAGGAAAAATGGTGGTGTACAGCGTAATTACAAGAAACCAAAGGAATCAGCTGCTACGTACGGCTATGTACTAAAAATGGACATGGACATAAGACTCTTAAGGTGTGCTCGATCGTGGTAATGTGGTACACGTTGGTCGTCTACCGCTCGGCCTTCCGGTCGGCGGAGGCCGGCGTGAGCCGGAGCGCCCACTTGATGGCTAGCGGGCAGCTCATGCTCCTGGCGGGGGCGGTGGCGCGGCGCAGGGCGCCCGCGTCTTTGCTGGCCTCGACGAAGGCCCTGAGGCGCTGCATGGCGACGTCGAGCGTCTTTGCGGACATGTTGGCGAAGCAGACGCGGAACCACCCGGGCTCGAGGCAGTGGCACGACGAGCCCGGCGAGATGTTGAGCCCCACCTCGAACACCACCTTCTTCCACAGCTCCATCTCCCCCTCGAACGACCGGCTCCGCATCAGGTGGCTCATGTCCACCCAGCAGAAGAGCCCCGCATTGCTCTCCAGGCAGCCAATGCCGATCTCCTTGAGGCCCTCCACGAGCTGGTCGTACCGCTCCTTTATCCGCCTCTTGTTCTCGGCGACGTACCTGCGGGTGAAGTCCTCGTCGCCGAAGAGCATGGCAAGGAGGTACTGCGTCTGGGAGGAGACGAGCCCAAAGCTCGACATCTTGGTCGCCGCGGAGACGACACCGGCGTTGGAGGAGTAGATGGCGCCCACGCGGAAGCCAGGGAGCCCGAGGTCCTTGGACAGGCTGTACACGATGTGCACGCGGTCCGACACGTCGGCGGCGAGGGGGCCGCGCGCGGCCACGACCTCGAGGACGCTGACGAAGCCCGGCTCGGCGAAGGCCGTGCCGGAGTAGATCTCGTCGCTGATGAGGTGGATGCCCTTGGCGGCGACGAACTCGACGAGCATCTCGAGGTCGGCGCGGGGGGCCGTCGTGCCGAGCGGGTTGGAGGGGTTGGTGATGAGCACGCCCTTGACGCGCAGGCGACGCTTCTGGGCGCGGCGGTACGCGTCGTCCAGCGCGGCGCGCGTCACCCGGAAGCCGTTCGCGCTCGTGCAGTGCACCGGTACGATCTCGGCGCCGGTGCGCCACTTGAGGTCGCGGTCGAACCTGCAGCCGCACGTGCGCAAGCGTGACGCAACAAAAAGTTAGCCATGTGCTCGGAGTACAGCAACGTGCAGTGGCGCCACATGCACGTCGCACATGGAGGAAAGCAGTACGTGTGTACGACTGGCTGCTGCGCGTAACGTAGAATAAGTACGTACCCTGGGTAGTACGGCGTGGGGATGAGGAAGGCGTCGCTATGGTCGGCGAGGCAGAACATGAGCGCCTCGTTCGCCGAGGTGGCGCCGGCGGTGAGCACGATGTTGCTGGGGTCGAACACCACCCTGTACCCCCTCTGCTCTGACATGAACCTTGCCAATGCCTGCAAGCCACGTGCATGTATGATCGCGTCAGTCTTTGACTGTATCAATTCGCGCGCGAGCTTTAGTAGTTATATTTGGTACGGCTGTGCTTATGAGTTTTAGTTGAAATTTTTGTATATTAGTTGTTTGTGATATATATTATGGAGAGATGTTTGTATATGATTTTAGTTGATATAGATATTGGGCTTTTAACATATACTAAAATTAACTTGTAAACACCGTCTTAAGAAAATAACCCGTTTAAAAGTTAGGTACTATAATAAAAATAAAAAATCGCTAGCTTCGGTCGAAAAGACCAGACTCTACAGCGCGTGCCAAGTGGCCAGTAAATTACATTCTTGAAGACCGAGAGGCCGTGGTAGTCCTGGAAGAGCGCGAGCTCGCGGAAGACGGAGGCGCCTTCTCGCCGGAGCCCGAGCGCGTCAGGGTTGGCCTCCAGCCAGTCTTCCAGCAAGTCGAACGACAGCTGCAGGAGAGCCAAATAAAGCACGCCGCGTGCTTGTCAGAGACAGCAGCTACACATACACACGTACATATATACGTACATGTATATATATACTAGGATGTGCGTATATGTACCTGGTTCTCGGCGAGGCCCATCTGTATGATGCCGCCGGGGTTGGCGGCGGGGTCGAAGGGGTTTTTCTCGTACTCCTGCCATCCCAGGAAGTAGGACGAGTCCTGGCCGTGGCTGTTGCATCCGGCCTTCTTGGAGAGTAGCTGCTGCTTCTCGTCGGCGACCCGGCTCACCATCTTCACACTCGGTCAATTAATTCTGCGCGCGTGCTTGGGTTTGGTTTGAGTTGAAACAGGAGGACGCAAGCACACTGCAAGCGATCGATCGAGTGTCAAGCTCAGAGAGCTGGGAAACCTGAGAGAAGAAGAGTGAAGTTTGGTGCCTCCCAAGGTTGGAATCTCGGCTATATATACATCGCGTGAGAAACCGTGAGAGCTGCCGGTGGAGGACAGATTGACATTTTCTTACTGCATGCCGACAGGAGCGAGCCTCGGCTCGTCCTCTTCTAACAGTGAATGCTAGACCTTCTGGTCTAAAATTAAAAAAAAAAAAGGCCAGTGAATGCTACATGTGCTGGTTCAGAGCACCGACTGCCTCCATGTCAGTCATGCTGACTAGCCCTGTTGACTGCATTGCACCAAGAAACAACATAAAGTATCCCCTCTGTTCTAGTACGATACTGTTAAGTTTAACATGGCATAACAATTATTAAGTTATAAGATTAGCCCTTATTAATAACATTTTCAAAATAACCCTATGTCACGTACAAAACAACACTCGTGGCAGTGTTGTTGTCATTTTTTTTAAATAAGTTATGGCACGGGTAATGTTTAAAATGTTACTAAAAGAATAGTTCTTCAATAAAATTTATTCACTATGTGGCACAAAAGTCTATTAAAAACAGAGTAGAGGACAATATCACATCCATTTTCCTCCCTAGTATGAGGCCAAAAGGTAGCCAGGTATAGGCGCTCTAGGGAATTTTTTAGAGAGTGTCTATACAACATTCGATTATTTTTTAAGATAAAAATAATCAGATTTTAGGACGTTGTATGGTGACCCAACGATCCAGATCTGTTTTTGGAAGGGGTGCTTATATGAGATATTTTTTTGGAGGGGTTGCTTATATGAGTGGATCCGTTGGATAGAGATCTTATTTTTGTCTTGAAAAATAATCGAATGTTTTATAGTACTTCTTTTTTTTTATTTGATCCTACTGTACAACATTCCAAACGAGGCCTAAACTTTTTGATAACACGATGATATCAAACCAAATACTAATACACCGATACTGATATGTTTGGAACACGAAAAAAATTCACATGAAACAACTCTATTCCTACATAAATCTAAAAAAATCCGCGTTCCAAATGGAAGGCCTAGATATGCTTTGGGATACGCGAAAGTACAGTAATACAACTACGCGGCGAAGGGCACAAATCAGGCGACGGCCACAGGTTTTTCCGTCACGAGCTCGTTGGTTTGAAGGACTCATTATCCCGGATCCCACAGCCAAAAGACATCGATTTTGACTAGTGTAATAGGTCCACTGCCAGCGCGGATATGAAGGTGTTGAAATATCTGCGCGGTGCTTTGCTTAATTATTAATTTAGCGTAATCTCACCACGTATTTTTATACGAAGTCCTTGCATTTCGGGACGCTAATTGGATTATCTATTATATACTTAGAAAGCAATGAAAGATCTTTTAGAATTGCTAAGAAAAACAAGAAATATATATTTAGCCATTCATTAAGTAAGTCCTATCTTTCAAGGCTTATATTTGATAGTTAACTTAGAAATATAAAAATTTGTCTACATTTTTATACTAATTATGCACTTGGAGAAAAATCTTGCCATCAATATAGCGGACCAGAGTTATAACGGCTCAAATTAAAAGAAAGAGTATATTCAAGTATAATCCGAACTAAGTATATGTCAGGTATAATGCAAACCAAGATAAATTTGAAATTAAAAATAAACAAAAATAGCAATTTGATTTCCATACGGCTTTCAAAGTAACATCAACAAATAACTAAAATTCACAATAATAACTAAACAAAAATTAGAAAATAAAAAGAAAGAGTTTATATCAATTACAATATAAATTAACTAAAATTCTAAGAAAAAAGAAATGTGCTAGAAAATCTCACAAAAAAGCAAAAATATCTAGCCATTAATTTAGTGGGCCCTAATTTTAAAGGCCTAGATTTGATAGTTGTCGACGTCGTGTAGTCGATCTTACGAGATAATATAAGGAAAATAGCTAAAATCCTTGGGAGAGAATAGTGATGCTCTTTATTGCTATGAATCAATTATAGGGTGCTTTTAACCAGGTGTGAGACTAGCCCTAATTACATTGAATTGAATGATGTATGAATTGTCTTCATCGTCCAGCCTTAAATACCAACAAAGAGACACCAACTATTCGTCAGAGAAGATGCCTTATGGACTCAGGGCCGAAAACGTTGTGCTATTTGGAGTGGATAAGATACATGTTCCATCCATCGCACGGAAGGAATATCCTAGAATCAGGTCCAGATACCAGTTCATAAAATCTCCGAGCAGTCATCCAGTCAAGCAACATGCATGGTGTTTCTCCGACCAGAGTACCCGGGGAGTAACCTCTGAAGGTTTACGACCACGAGGTGCCTTAATTATATATTAAAGTTATATTTAGTGATTTGTTCAATCCTCATCAGCTAGCCCTCCGAACTTTAAGTGAATTTATAATCTTCCAATTTAATTTTTAATCGGGAAACTACTCCTTTAAATAGTAAGAGTAAAGAAGCGTTTCATATTCACTTTAAAATTGAGAAACTAACTAGAAAACTGAAAAGTTGTGTCCATTGGGCTTCAGATCGGGTAACTCCTGTTTGCAGTTAGAGAGATCAGAGGAGAACTCTTTCTTTCTTTATTGATTTTCTTTCTTTATTCACAAGTACAAGATGATAACCAATGACCCCTATATATAGACTACAATGTGAGATGTCCACTATGGATCAAGACCTCAAGCTCAGACCCAGGTTTCCCAACAGATTGTACATGGCTCTAGGTGGGCTCCTGTCCCTGCGGCTAAAAGCGACAGGCACAACGGCCCTCTCACCCCACAGTTGACGATGCCTCCTGCCTGCAGGGCTACACGCTCTCCCTCCCTCGCTCGCGCCCATCCGTGTCGGTGATGTCGCAACGAATAGAGTTTGAAAATGGATTTTTTAGGCTGATACTTATGGTTTATAATTATAGTTTTTGTATCCTGATCTATTTATGAGATACGGTATGTAAAGGAAAATAGTTATATGTGATTTTGACTGATACAATTTGTAGTGCAATTTACTTGTAGATCCGTCTTAAAGAACGTACCATTTAACGACGAGTTACTGTAGAAATAAAAACCAAAGTCTAAGCATAAGCCCAAAAGAAATGAGTCAATATCATTATAGCCATCTTTTTTTCCAAATTTAATCCCTAAATGTCTATTTTACAAATCTAACCTCCTATGGTAGATCTATCGCTCGGGGCAGCTGACTGTAGAAGAGAGTTATATTTTAAAAAATGTTTAAGACTAAATTTGAAAACAAATATCTAAAGCGATATTTATGCGGTATATTCTGTCGCAACCCCAGCGTCCTACGCGCTAGCTGCGGCAGGCATGCACACGCACACGCACTGTTGCCCCGCTGGATATATCGGGTGATGGGGTGGGACGGCGACGTCCCGCCCGAGGCGAGCGCGCTTGTAGCTCGTGCCGCGCGCGCTGACGTTGATTGTGCTGCAGCATAAGCCAAAAGTCATTTTTAGAAGCTAAAAGAAACACTTCTTAGCCTTTTTTTCGCCCGTTCTAACCAATTTCCTACGTTCCTTCCTCGCGGGGCCAGGGCGTGGGCAGCGTCCTCTCGCTGTCTCTTGCTAAAATGTTTTCGGTGTACTGCACAATCGTCAAGTTGGGTCGGGTGCAGGATCTTTTGCAACGGGACGGTTGATCCCGCGGCGTATAACTGCACGGAGAAATAGCTGCGGGAAACGTAGAATTTCTGTGAGATAGGTGTTTAGAGTTAATAAAATATTGCTCAAAAAGAAAAGAAAAAGGCATCAGTGAAAAAGATCAAAGTACAAATTTTTCCAACCAAAAATATTTCAAAATAATATAAAAAATTACACAATAATTAAGCAAAATATCCTTGATATTATGCCCGAGGCAGAAATAATACGGCCTAACAAAACGTAGGGACAGTCACATAGTCAGGCAAGGAAGCATTGACGTAACTCTGCCCATTGACCTACCCATAATAGCTAGCCTCAGTCTAAACACTGAGGTTGCATTGATGTCGTTGTACTAATCTATCACGTTTCTCTCAAAATTCAGGGGACAGTTGGCATGGATGCTTAACGAGAGGAAGTCAACGCCTCGACCACAGTAAGTACATGCAAAGAGACGATATTGATCATTGATTTTACGGGGCTGATCACAAAGTCAAGGCGTTTGGTTCATTACACTTGTGGTACTACTTGCAAGTTGCCAGGGTGGAGCCAGGAATTAGAGACGGACGGATCCAACATGTACGGACCGGACTCGAGTGACCCGATATCATTCAGTAACACCCATGAAGCAGTTAATGCTAGTGATGATATTTCAAAGTATTATTACTGATTCATGCTCTATAGTGAACTCAAGGTGCTTATGATGACGCTAATGACTTCTTCTCCTGATCCGCCCCTAATTAGAGATGAGGGGAGCTGAACAAGCTATGTAGTGAAATTGCATTCTATGAAGAGGGCTAAATGGCAGGAATATAGATAAAATTCTATGCATCACTGAAGAATATAGTGACAAAGTTTGGATGAGCTAGAAGCCTATAGAAGTGTGTAGTCTATTTGCATGTAAAAAGTCAGAGAAGCAGAGACCCAAGTATCTCTGGATAATTAATACTATGAATGTGTGCAGCGTGGAAATGAAAAATGATACTAGTTGGGAGTCGATTGGTGTATTGTCGCGCAGTTGGACCATTACGGTTTGACAGTGAATCCGTCAAACATTATACAAAACTTGAATCAGAAGCGATTTCAGGAGAAATAAACCTTGACTGACAAGCTGCATGCAGCGTGGTGCTCCTACTACGATATAATTTCTTTGACAATCTGCAGAGATCAACAGGTGTAAATTCGACTCCAAGATAGATACAGCAGTGTAGTCAGTCTGACATTCTGCAGATGGTAGAGACCACAGCGTTTAAATTTGATGTGAGACCACGATGACCTGTAAGCCTGTAATAATGCTGCAGAATTTCAAGACCTACTCGATCTCAGAAAAAGAGACGAGACAAATTTCAGGCAACACAGGAGTACACCGACCCATGATTCTACTATGCAGCCTGCTCTTCAAAGCAGATTTTTTCCAGGATGAAATCTGATACTGCATGGCCAAGTGACACCCCGTCCCTATTGCTAATACGTGTAAAGGCTAGATCTACAAGTCTTGATACAAGCTGCCGGTTTCTGTGAAGATCTTGCGCTGTGTCCTATGTCGGCCCTACATTCCCTTGTGGAATCACTCTCTCTCGGCATGGCCTCTGCCATTGGGCACTAAAAGTTGTCTTCACTACCTAAACCGACCAAGACCAAGACGAAGCGAATAGCGTGCGTGCAAACAGTGTCCACGGCCGGAGCCGTGCATGCATGAGACCGGCCACTTGGAGGCCGTCGGATCACACGATCGGACGGCTCGGGAGAAAAGCTCCGACGTCGACGCAGGCTATACCCGGCCGGAGGAGGAAATTTCTCGTGCGAATGGGGCGCTCGGACATGCGCACGGCGAGACCGGCCGGGCGTTTCAAACTGCGCAGGAAAACACACAACATGTACGACCGATGCGATGCGTCGACCACGGCTTAGAACACCTATCGCAAACAAAGCTTGAAGCGGCCGGCCGGGGTCGGTCGGTCGGGACATGGGGGCCAGGCAGGGCTCGTCATGGCCTCCTCATGGCGCCAATGATGAGGCGTGGCAACTAACGTGGTGCTGCGTCCTCGTCGCGCGCCCGTGGAGGCCGCTCTGTCTCGCCTCTACCACCGGGGATATGGACCGCGCGGGCGGCACGGGGACAGCGGGCTTCACCGTGTTCCGTGTGGGTAGGGACACTGCGCGGCGTTGTTGGTCCGTCCATGGACAGGCTCAGGTGCAAGGTTCCCTTCAGTAGCGGAGTCAGGATTTGGTTACGCTCCAAGCTCAATGGTGAAATGATCTGGACTATTTAGGCTGAACTACAAAAATATTATCTAGACTGAACTGAATTTACTCGGGCTATACACTACATATTTTTTCACATCCCAGACTGAAACAAGTCCTGTCTGGGATGTGTCTCCGCCCTTTGTTCCCTCCGGTGTATACCCGGTGTGTTCGTTCCTCGATGGACAATTTTTTTTCTGTTATAGATAGAGCTGGTGCCACGCTGTAAACTTTTGAAGCAGTGGTGCTGGGTTGTTGTTACGTGCAGGGATATGTGATGCCTTCGTATAGTAGCATCATATTTCACCATTTCGGTGCAGGCAACTAGTACCTGAATTCTGAAGTATTTTGAGCTTTTCTCCTATAACGCATCTGACTATCTGAGATTCTGATTTCTGAGTAACTGAATTGGCACGTTCGTCTATTTACTTCGATTGTTCGGATCGCATCCTACGTGGTACACTTATCTATCATTTTTTCTTTTTCTTTTCGTATTTTTATTCACCCTGAGCACAGAACAGTCCTCGGCGTCCTGCTCCCGAGTTCTAACTTCAAACCTGGCCACAACAACCAAGCACGAGTCTTTTAAAAATAACAACCAAGCATGACGTCTTCTTGTACGCGTGCACTTCATACACCGGAATTTCAGTAACTACTGGCTACTAATTGACAAGAAACTAGCATGAGCTCACTTTATTGGAGCTGATGCTCAGCAATTAGCAAATAAACTATGCAATGCGTGACAAAATCCAAAAGAAGGGGAATGAAAAAAAGACGAAGCAACAAAAGAAATTATGTAGCACAGGGTAGAACGGCCCGGACCATGCACGTTACTAGGCTGAGACAATTCACCCAGCGATTCCGAAGCGGAAAGCCCAGCCTACTTTGATGATCAATCAGGGTGTGTTTGGTTGCTGGCTCCCCCTAACCTGGACCGTATCCCTCATCTAGGCTGGGCTTGGCCTGGCTACGGGATGCAACAGGGCCTTTTTTGGTTGCGCCTTGTTGGGAGAGTTGAGGACCTATGAGAAAGTAAAGGATTATATTATAATAAATCATTATTATTTTAGAGCAGTGAATATTTAAAATTTATAAATTTTACAGTTTTTCTGGAATTCCTGCAGACCTGGCGGTCAGACCGGCCAGAGGCAGCGGTCCAACCGACAAAGGTGTTTTTGTTTCGGCCAAAATTTAGTTTTGGGGAAATTGAGTCATGGTCAACAGCGGGGATCAGAGTTATGCTCTTAGAGAAGCAGAGGTCCAAAATGATCAAAGATGTCAAGTGAGATGATTGAGCTTACGTATGGCACGAGAAAGGTAGGAAATATTGAAGGGAAGTTCAAGCAACGGGTTGCACCGTGTGGCTTGGTCGATCCAATTGAAGCATGGTCCGATCGAACCAGAGTGTGAGATACTTATCGACATGTGGTAAGTCAGTGGTACACCTATACGTGGTAAGCATGGCAATTGCTTGCCAGAGAAGATGAAGATCGGGTCAAAAATGATATTTTTGGACAATTGACCAAAATACCGAAAACTACTTTAGATCAAAACCGCGATGCTTGAGTGGCACATAGAAGAGCAATTTAGGTCAAGGAGAAGCTGAGAAGATCAAGTTAGATCAAAAGCTAAGAACTCAGTGGATTCAGCCTTATGTGCTTTGAAAAGCGTGTATAAGTGTAATGTGTTAGTAAAACCCGTGTTGTGTAGGGTTAACGGGTTTTTTCTATTTGTACTAATGGATAGTATCCATTAGAGTTGGATAGATGCTGATTGACCTATCCATTTAACAGGTTAGGATAGAGACTTGCTAGTTAACCATCCAACTATCCTAATTTTACTCATTGAAACCAAGTGTTCTATGCTTAGGGTTTGAGAAGTGTGAGTGTTGCAGTGTGCTCGCTTGCCCTCCAGGTGGACTGGTTGTAAAACCTTCATCCTCAAGTAGAAATATACCAACTATGTTTATCTCTCATGTACCCCTCTTGTTTTGGTTGAATTGCTCTTGATTTAGTTGGTTTTGATCTTCTATCTCCACTTTTTGATCTTGTTGGATGCCAAGAACGAGTAAGTGATGGCGATGTATCATGAAAATCAATCTCCATCCATCTAGGAATCAAGTGTGGCAAATTCATGAAGTTACCTGGTTTTGCTTGGATTTGACCTCTCCGAGGACGATCGACTTCTGAGAATCGCTTTCCAATGACGTTGAATGATCGACTACTTCACTACAACAACATACGCTACATTGATCCGAATTCCTTTAAATCTTCTTCCACTACACTATGTGTCTAGCGGTAACGATCTATGATCTCTTACTCGCATGTCTCGTAATTTACGTTGTAGAAATTTTAATTTACGCTACTGTAGCCTACATGTAATCCCAACAGGATGAACAAGATAGAGCTGCCAGAGGGAGAAGAAAGAGTTCGATGTGTGCGAGATCTAGCCAAATCCGGCTCCAATGGCTCAAGATGACCAGCTTTGGTAGACAGGGACCCGAGCAGAACTCCCCTGAGGACCACTAGTGGCCGACCAAGCGAGAAGGCCCCGGAGCTTGGCTACCACTCAAGAGCTCCAACATCAAGAGAAAGGGGAGTGAGACGGCATAAATGAGGTAAAGGTGAGAGAGGGGTAACCCTAACACTGATCGATTGCATCCGCAAGTACAGACGTGTGGCCACCCACTCGCAGCAACTCAACCAGGCTCAGCTAGTACCTTGATTTCTCCGTTCCCCTTGGGCCAAGCCATGGGGTGGATTTTGCATGAGTCAGACTAGGCCCGAGGGTGAGTTCGGCCAACCAAACAAGCTTGGGCTGCACCAATCGGCCTGACTAGGAGGTGCTGCACCCTACCAATCACACTGTTAATGATCAGCACCAGTGAGGCGAGTTGTAGCATCACCATCCATCGTTGCATTGTTTTTTTAAGTATATAGTACAACTCATAGACGCCCACACACACTACCACACGCATGCACTCACCCACACCACGACGCCTATGGAAGATTAGAAGAGCGGAGCTTGATGAAGTCACCACTGGCGTCTCGCTTACCACAGGCACGTCACCTCTCACTAAAAAAATCTCCTAAATAAGACATGTAGAACCAAATCTAGAGTTTAAACTCTGATGGACTGGAAATACAACAACCTCCATTAGCCACCCAAGCCAAGCTTGGGGTACAGTGACATGGCTGCATTGTTCGATCTGAAAGGACGCTGGTGGTACTACTACATCCTTTAGCAATGGCACCAAGAAATCGAATGGTTGGTCAGGTCAGGTGTACTTCAGACTCCAGAGACAATCGGTGGCGGACGTAAGACTGCAGACAATGTAGGGCGTCTCATGGTCATGGAGTCAGAGAACACCTCCGCCGGCTCATCGGATAATTGTTCTGAAGTTGTCACAGAACTGACGGTTTCTGATATGAATTCAGTGATTTAAAAGCATTAATTTATTTAAATTAAACTAAAATATTTTTTCTTAAACAATTATCACAATCCACAAGTCACAATCTATTGGATATGTCCAACGTGGATCTAAGAATTCTTCAGTTCAAGCATGCAAGCACAATTTTTGTGAGTAGGAAATCCACGTTACACATCTAATTCTTGTTTGCGAGAACATAAGAAATGTAGACAGGAAGCTTCTATTCTATTTTAATCAACCTTAATACTCCATTTTACAGCATCTCTAAAGTCAAAAGGGGGGTTGGTGCTAAGCAGACCTAAGCAAAATTGGTCTAAAAGGAGGAGCAAGCGAGCACCGAACCGGGTTGAGGGTCTGCCTGGGTCCTTCGGGCCCATTGAAGCAAGTCCCAAGGCAGAAGTGTTTCGGTTAGCCATTTAAGGCCGCGCCTAGCCTCCTCGGCTGACCCACGGGCTACAAGCAAAAAACAATTGGGCCAGGATACCTCGACTAGCCATCGAGCCTCAAAATCAGAGCGCCGCCTGATCCTGCACCGTGCCTCGAGCTCGGCCATTTTTCTTTTTCATTTATCATTTGTCAGATTTTTCCTCGTTTACTGTTAACATAGAATGGAATCAGAGCTCCGCCTGATCCTACAGCATGCCTCGAGCTCGGCCATTTTGCTTTTTCATTTATTATTTTGTCGGATTTTTCTTTGTTTACTGTTAACATATGATGAATTCAGAGATCCGCCTGATCCTACAGCATGCCTAGAGCTCGGCCATTTTTCTTTTTCTTTTTCATTTACCATTTATCAGATTTTTCTTTTTACTGTTAACATAGAATGGTTCTGATGATAGGTAGAGCAAATTGAGAAGCATATCTAGGGTCTGTTTGGCGCGGCTGCGGCTTATGGCTTTTAGATGAAAATTTTGAATTTTAGCTGTTTGTGACAGAGATTATGGAGAGAGGGATACTCGCTTGCGATTTTGGTTGATACAGATATTGGGCTTTTAAGATGTACTACAATTAACTTATAGATCCCGTCTTGAGAAAATACCCCGTTTGAAAGTTAGGTACTGTAGTAAAAACCAAAAGCCGCTAGCTTCGGTCGAAAAGAACATACCCCTAGAAGGTTTCGTTGATTTTTTTATACTAATTTGGTGCTTAAACCAAAAGCACTTACATAAGTGCACCATAAAAATGATTGCTTACGATTCGTTATCTCTCCTATGTGATAAAAAGTTATTTTCCTTTCGATAGTAGTACATATCTAAGTGTTCTCTTACACATATTTTTTTGGAAAAAGTCTACACCTTTACTATTATATAAAAAGAAGTTGGTGGTGGGTCATCCGTTCTCCTTCGTCTCTCAGACGCTCATTCTCCTTCGACTCTTCGTAGTCGTCCAATCTCACGATCCCCCTTCCACTCGTGCAGTCTCCTCCACAACCGCTCCCGAAGACCAGAAAACCTCCCCCTCTCTCAGACACGTCTCAACTACCCCTTTCAGGCAAATCCCCTTCTCCCCTCCGCTTTTACCTTACCCATCGTCGTCGCCCGTCGCTCCCCTCGCTCCCGCTCCCCTTTACTCGAGCACCGAGGCCTCCTCGAGCAGGAAGGAGATACCGCCGCCCCGATCTACCGCACCGGCAGCCCTCTCGCCGCCGACAGCCTCCCTGACTCCCCTTGGTCTCCCTCAATCTCCAATCAGCCCCGGCTAACCCTGTCGTCCTCGCCGTCGGCGGCCTCCTTGGCTCCCCTGGTCTCCCTTGACCTCCGGGCTACCCCGACTAGCGCGCGCACCAGCGCGCGCACCGCCCCTAGACCTTCCCTTTCTCCACTATCACCGCCTCTTAGTCCATCACCATCTATCCCCACCGAATCCAACCCACCGACGGCTGGATCTAGTCGCCATCCTCGCCTTCTCCGCTGGCGCCCCAGCTCCACCTGTGTGCGCCATGGCCTTCACTTACCTCCTCTGTTTCTAATTGGGAGTACCAATGTGGAGCGAAGCACGTGGTGGAGATGGAGCTCGTGGTGGCGGCGTATGCAAAAAGCGGGCCTCGAGTATTCAACCTACGTTTGTCACTTGTGTTCTCCACTTCGACACTGCGAGTCCAACCGACGAAACTGCTCGTGCGTCGCTCGCTTCGTTCCTCCTCGCCTGTGCCTCTATCTCCTCCCCTTCGATCGGCTCGCTCCTCTTGTTCTCTCTCTCTCCTCTCTCCCAGGCCATTGGCAACGCCACCGCCGCTCCGCTTACCGTGACGATACTTCAACAAGCTCTTGTGCATACACCCATCCTATCAGCCGATGTCCTTCTCTCATTCCCTGTCCACGGCAGCTCGCTCGACTGTGCTCCTGTACCATCACCTTCTGCCTTCCGGTAGCCTGCTGCCTCTCTATGAATCTAGAGGGTGTGTTCCTGTTCCACAAAATCAACCCCTTAAAAATTAAAATCTATCCTTGCATGTATGCCGAGAAATTTGATGATTTGCCCCTTCTTTGCTTGTCAACAGCTCATTTACCCCATAGTTGGTTTTAATTAATAATTTGCCCTATCTTTCGCTGAACCATTGATCATTTTCCCTTTTTGACAATTTTGCCCTTATCTTCCTCTTCTTTCCTTCTTTCTTCTTGCTCCAGCCATGGCTGATCCAGTCTGCCTCTGCCGCCGCTGCCGTCGATACCAGAGCAGCTCACCGAAGAAGTAGATGAAAATGCCAGCATCCACCTCGCTCATGTAGAGGTACCCAGATAGGTCCGCATGAGGATGGTGTTGTGCGCGAGGCCGCAGCCATCACAGGCGACGGTGGGCATGCGGAGCATGAGGTCGGCGATGAGGCCACGAAAGTGTTAAGCTCTTCGACCATGGCCACTACGACTTTGACCACGGCTGTTACGACCACGGTCGCTACGACCACGAACGCTACGACCATGGCAACTACGACCACGTTCACTTCGCCCACAGCCACTTGACTGAAAAATCCGTTCAACATCCGAAACTACGAAAATAGATATTTGACCCTCGAACTTTCAATCTGGTTCAAATAACACCTTCATCTAGTTTTGCATAGTGATATTGCATATGTGGCACGATGAGTTGACGGTTTTGCCACGTAGGATAACACACATGACTAAATTTAGGTGAATGATAGATAAAGCTCGCATATGCTTCTCCCCGACAGAGCTCCCATGCGCTTCTATGACCGTTGCCCCTTGTAACTCCTTCCCTCTTTATTTTGAACGGGAGAGAAGCCACTATGGGTCCTACTTGTTATCATTTAAATTTGCCTAGCGTGTAATTCTATATGATAAAATCGTCTACTCATCGTATTATATGGGCAATATCACCCCATGAAATTGAATCAAGATGTTATTTAAATCGAATTGTAAAGTTTAAGAAAACCAATGTCTAACTGTATAGTTCATAATGTTAGATGAATTTTTGAACAAAATTTATGATATTATATATACTTCTTCCTTATATTATAAGGTACTATGGACTTGTTCTTTAACAGCTTCTAAAAGCGACTTTTAATTTTTGCTATAGTACCTAATTTTTAAACGGAGTATTTTCTTAAGACGAGATATATAAGTTAATTGTAGTATATATTAAAAGCCCAACATCTGTATCAACTAAAATCACAAGCGAGTATCTATCTCTCTATAATCTCTATCATAAACAACTAAATTTAAAAATTTTAGCTAAAATTCGTAAACCATAGTCATATCAAATAGACTGTAATACAACATGAATTATAACGCCAAAACAGTTGAGAAGACCAAGGTACAATGACTTACACGGCATACTTGACTAGAGTGGTAAAAAGTTGTGAAAACCATAGAATGAAAGGACCTCGCTGCCCTTAGCCATAAAAGAGACAAGATTGGGTGCAATTAATGCCGTCTCCCTCTCCACTGAAGAAGGTTATGTATACAGTGGGTGAGCATCATATGCATTTTAATGCCCGGTACAGCCTCTTTAGTAATATTATCTTAACTACCTTTTAATTATATTAAATAAGTAAAACTTTATATTAAGAAAAAAAGATAAAAGGAGATAATATACTATCTCTTATATAAGAGATAATTTAAGCCTATAAATCAATATAAATAATAACAGTTGTGAGATAGAAAGTTACGATGAATATAGTCTAAAATAGTTAGAGAAATAATTTACTATTATAGAGATGTTTCTAGTACTATCTTTAAGTAAAATAGAAATCTTAAAGACAATATTAAAAAACAAACTATTATGCATACCCTTGTACACGTACAAAGACAGCTAGGGAGCCTAAAATTCTTTGATATTATTGATCTCAAAGTATTAAAGTACACAAGATCAATTGCTACCATGACCTCTGTTATAATACTTGGCAATATTTCAATAAAATCACTTTAACATCTGTTGCAGGCCTAAATAAGATCTTAGTAATTGCTTTTTTACTCAATGGCTTGGATTAGTAATTACTTGGTGCATTACAATGGAATTGCAGGGGACATCCATCCACGCCATAGCATGCGCACACTAACTAGGGATGGCAATTGTGTCCGTCTATCCGTGGGTAAATACCCTAATGAAGCCGGGTATGAGATGTATTTTCTGCCCACAGGTATGAAAATGGGGGAAATTCTCTGCTCAGCGGGTAAATGGGCACGAATATGGGTAAACTCTACCCATACCCGTCACACCCGTTTACCCGCCATCTAACAAAACCCTAACCCTAACTCTCCAATCTCCAGCCGTCCACGCCTCGGAAAGGCCCCCAGCTGTCCACGTCTCCCGACTCCACTCAACTCCCAGCCGCCGCCCACGACTCCTCGAATCCACATTCATTCGGGCATTCCTCCTCAGTCCTCACCCTCGTCTCCTCCTTCCTCGCCGACTCCCAACTCACCGTCTCCAGTCTCCACTCTCCAACGGTCCAGCCACCTCTTCCTCCATCGCCGAGCGACTTCAGGTCTCCAGCAGTCCAGCCGTCGCCCCCACCCGTCCTCGAGAAGTTGAGATCCAACCGCCGGCCCCACCCGTCCTCGAGATCCAGCCGCCGCTCGTCCTCAAGAGTCGAGATCCGGCCACCGCCCGTCCTCAAGAGTCGAAATCGGCCGCCGCCCCACCCATCCTCGAGATACAGCCACGCCCCCCCCGTCCTTGAGATCCGATTCGCCCCACCCATCCTCGAGATCCGACCGCCGGCGTTCGTCCCGCGTTCATCGTCCAGATCCAGCTGCCAGTCGCCCCTCCGCCCCCACTCGGCCGCCTGCATCTTCCGCAACGGTAACTATGTGTAATAGAACTATGTAATGCAATTTTGGAATTATTTACTGCAGCAAGATAAATAGAACTATGTGTACTGCAGGCCTACAGCAAGATACTATGGTTTGCTGATCATGGCACTGTAGTTTATGGTATGGCAGTGGTGTAGAGATGCCATTTTGAGTTTGGTTTTCATATGTTTCGAAAGTCCAGGGCTGTAGTTTATGAGAAAATTATGATTGCACTGCATCGACGAAATTTGCTGGAGTTTGGAGCAAGCGCTGAAGCAGAGAGATATTACCTGAGTGTTATATGTGGGTACATGTAGATTTTGAAATATCTGTAATTATGCCTTCATAAATATGGAAAAGAAATGTAATATGTTTGTAGTTGTTGAATGTGTGATGCATTGGTGATGTAAGATGTTTGAATGTGATGTACTCAGTTCGCGGGTAAACGGGTATGCCCGCGGGCGACGGGTATGGGAGAGGTTTTTTACCCGTGGTCCTTCGCGGGTATGCCCGTGGGCGTAAATTGGGTTCGTGGGTACGGGTATGGGCGAGCACTACCCGTACCCGCCGCGTCCGATTGCCATCCCTAACACTAACACAATTTGGAATGCAATAATTTTATATAAAAGCTGTATAGTTTCTGCATTAATTCTATAAACTTCGTGTCATAAATGTGGCTTTTTGGCGGATGGTTAGTGGCATTTGGCAGTCTATTAAATGGTATATTGTAATTACTCAACCTGTTTTACTGTGTTAAAGCATGGGGGAGAGGGGAGACTTTGCAATAAACACATTATTGATTTCTCAATGAATTTGTTATAAAACTTCAGTGTATCTCAACTATACTACTATGGGTGTGTATATATATATATATATATATATATATATATATATATATATATATATATATATATATATATATATATAGGCTAGGAACAAACAACCTAGACGAGGAAGCAACAGGGTCCTATTCGGCTACAAAATAGAGACCTAGTCGAAAACTAGAATAATAACTTTCTCAAAGATGAGAACAACACTTCACTTAGAGAGTCTCAGAAGATAACGCTGAAGAGTTATAATCGGAAGTGTTTCGAGTAGCCACATCTGACTTTAGTGGGTGCAGAGTTCATCATGAACACAAAGATAATACCAATCATAACCTCCGATCAATTCTCATTGTTTGAGCGAATATTGATTGGACTCTTCAAGCAGACGGAAAAGACCAGCACCGATCGGATCCAACCAAATTCAGATAATAAAATACAATAATCTTCACCTTAAGCCGAATTCCTACTATACCAAAAATAATACAATAAACTCATCCATGATGGTCTCGAAAGTGATCCAAATTACAACATATCCATACAGTGAACGAAAACACCAAATGCAGTTGTCAATCTAGTCCGGTCCGATCACTTCTAATCGGATCTGACCACTATTGGTCTTTCCGACCACTTGAAGAGCCTAATCAGTATTTGCTCAAACAATGAGAATTAGTCAAAGGTTATGATTGGGATTATCTCCGTGTTTATGATGGACTCTGAGCTGACTGGAGTCAGACGTGGCTATTCGAGATATTTTTGACTACAACTCTTCACTGTTATCTTTTGAGACGCTTCGAGCAGGGTGTTATTTTTGTCTCTGAGAAGGTTACTGTTCTGGTTTCCAAGTATGTCTTTGTTTCGTTACCGGCTAGGACACTGCTCCGTGAGGAGGAGACTCCTAGGGTAGCGATCGCACAGACAAGGTGACCCTACGCACCACTGAGGCGTAACATCGATGACTCACCTCAACTTTGTTCCATGACTCTGACTCCATACTGAGCATCAATCTATGCTCTACCTCGGTTACTATTACAGCATCAAATTCTACCAACACTAGCAATGCGAACTGGTCAGAGGTTATGCTTGAAACATCTTTGTGTCCATGATGAACTCTACGCCGACTAAAGTCAAACTTGGCTACTCAAGACACTTTTAACTACAACTCTTCATCGTTATTTTCTGAAACTCTCTAAGCAGTGCATTGTTCTCATCTTCGAAAAGGGTGTTGTTCCAATTTTCCAAATAGTTCTATGTTTTGTCCCCGACTAGGACTCTGTTCCAATCTCCGTGGGGACTTTTGTTTCGAACCTATATATGTATTCCTATAGTCACAATATTGAGGCACACTGAAGTTTCTTGTGCTTATAATTCTCCTCATATAGTAAAATTCGCCTTCGTGCGTTTGTGGTTTTTCCTGCAAGAGTTTTTAATGTTAAATTTTTGTCTCCTATTATCTTGATCATCTATTTTTACCATGTATTTTATATCCGAACTTTCATTGTGAAAGGAGATTTCCCAACAATATATTATATTATGAAAGAAGGGAATACTCTCGAGCACGGAAGATATAAGGGAATACTCTCGAGCACGGTAGATATCTCTACTATTATATAAAGAGAAGTTTGTGGTCGTTGGTGCGTTCTCCTCTCCTCTCTCTACAACCATCTGATTTGATCTGGATCATTCATCTCTCTCCTCCTCTCTCTCAGAATACAACCGCCCACCCTCTCCACTTTCCCATCTCCTCGCGCATTCTGGCCACCCTTCTCTCTCTGTCGCTTGCTCTTCAATGTTTGATGTGTGAAGTTGGCCAGACAGTAAGTTTCGTCTCACTATTTTTTTGACTCACTTGCAACGTGTAACACCCCCATTTCTGGGAGTATTATGAAACCCTCGCAACTGCCCATGACTGTTCAGCTGCGAGTACATCCATTGAGTGTATAACATTGCCAACACAAGCTTAAGAGCAAAAGTGAACTTTATAACAGTATAAGGGCATTAAAGCCAAGTATTACAGCAATACCACTACCTTTAGTTACATTACAGTAAAAGACGCCACAGGCACGCCTGAGCGGAGAACGACCCTAATCCGATCTTTGTCCATCTCGTAAAGCTCCACCTTTTCGTCTTCGCTTGCCTCCTCAAAGTTTGAGTTTCTGTTTATGTTTTTAGCAAGTATGAGTACTACTACCGTACTCAACAAGTCACACGGGGCTTAACAATAACTACATGCATGATATAACAAGTGAAGGGGAAACATGCTTATTATTTTATGTGGATGCAGTTTAGTTGAAAACCAGATAAAAGCTTGAAAAGTAACTTCATTAATGTAAAGGGGTTTTCAAGCGTAATTATCAATATTCAACATTACCAAACCATTCTCAATTCTACTTATGCCTTGTTATTGGATTCACCCACTAAACACCGCTTCATTATCCGGAAGCACGGCGTATTCGAATACCATTAGTCATGACTCTGCAGAGCTGCCCTGCTTTACCCACAAGATTTCTTAATCCCACGTCGGTTTTAAGAAAACAAAGTTTTTCCGCTCAATTCTTTATATAGCCTCCACCTAATAGGCTTCCCCAACAATCTCATACTTGTCTCAGCCTATTATTGTGTGGATCATTGATAATCAAATCAATTATTCAGAAAATAATCACTCTCCATACGACCCTGCTCAACCCCTTTCGTATGGACTCACACAGCCTCCGCCTTGCTTCTGTAGAGGTTCAATTGAATTTGAGCAGTTACTAAATCAGGTTTGACGTATCAACGCTTGTGGTTGGGCGATCACTATGTTCTTTACTCGGCATGAGGATCTAGTCCTTATATTTTCACCGGTGGCAATTTCTTCCCACAAATTCTCGTCCGGTCTTTGTAACAACATCAGCGATTTATGATCCTTGCCTTCACATTCGGTTAAGGTCGTAGGATCTAACGATCCTCGCTTACCCTAAAACCATTCTCCAAATAAAGACCATCTTTTCTACTAACTGAAGATGTTATTGATTCTCTGGATTATCATGGCTACTTAATACTATAATTAATAATACTATGTCTTGTCAAGGTGAATATGGCTAACAAATTAGACTGAGCTTTTTCGGGTGGTAGGACATAACTAGTATCATGTCATTCTAAGCATTTATTGTACACAAAATAACAGTGGGCAAATATCATAATGAAAATACAAGTAAATAAATAAATTAGAAAATATAGGATCAACATGTTCAAAATATGTGCGACTTGCCTTGCGGGTTTACGATTTTGATTAGCTCGTATTCTTCAATTTCTCGATCTTGAGCTTGATCCTGAGCTCCACCTTCTCGACTTGGTCGACACACGACGTCGTGCGCTAGCGCAAAGCAAAGAAAGTAATTTAATTCCATGCTCGAAGAAAATGAGCTAGGAACAAAGAAATAAAATAAAGAAATAAAATTCGAGAAAAACCAAATGAAATAGGTTATGGGTTTTTGGGTGTTTGGGATGGTGAAACGGAGTTGAAAAATGGATTGGTGGGCTCGAAACGGTCAAAAAGAGTATAAATTTGCATTTTTGGACTTTGGGTCAAACACTATTCATCAGGTCCGGCCAGTACTGTTCATCGGGCTCGGACCCGACGCGCTAGGTGGCTCGGCGCAGCCAACTCGGGCCAGCTCGGTCGGATGAACAGTGCGCTGCACTGTTCATCGTCTTCTCCACTCGGCCGCCCACGCAGGGGAAACAGGGAGGAAGCGGCGGCCGTGGCATGAGTGGGATTTTGCGACGCACTTTGAGGGCATGGTTGGGTTCGGGGAAGTGAGGAGGTTCTATTTTTGGTGGTTGGAGGGCCGGTGGAGGCGGCTATCGCCGGCGGCGAGCTATTTCCTTCTGCGGAAATTTTGGACAGCTATGGGTGATAAGAGGCTAAGGGGGCAATTGGGCGTCCTCGAGCTGCGGTTTGCGGCGGTCAAAAAGGGCGGGCGGTGTCAGGTCGGCCAGGGCGTTGTGTGCAGAGAGGCGGTTGGGCGGCGGGCGGTGGCGGTGGCGGTGGGAAGGGTGACACCGAGGGGAGCTCGGAGGAGGTGGCGGGCGGGCAGCGGCAAGGCGCGAGCGGGCGGCGGCGACAAAAGAGGATGGCGGCGGCAAAAGTCAGCAGTGGCGGCGGCGGTTTTTGTCGGACAGGAACAGTGCCGCGCGAATTCCCTCCGTTGAAGCTGCGATGACAGGGATTGAGAGCTGGTTTTGCTTTGAGATTGGTGTGGTTTTGGCTAAGGAAGCAAGGAAAGCAAAATCAAAAGCAATTTGAACTCTTTGCAAAAATTCAGTTTGTTTCACAACGCACGGATCTTTAACTAGTAAAGGAATACTCTTGAGCACGGTAGACACTACAGTGTGGATGACTGCTTTTTACGGGGACGGGGCTTTGTGGGTTTTGGATGTAAGTGTTTGGCTTGCAAGAGGTGTGATCCATACATGGTCTTAATTTATCAGGGATGAAGAAGTGTAGCATCAGAAATAGCAGAAAGTTATTCGGTTGAATGTTTCCACAATAAATATTTTTACATCTCTTCTTTACAAAATAGTTTCAACCCAACTTATAAAAATAATCTCCGCCTACAACGGCATGAATCGCGGCGTTGCAAAGGTAGTTCCAAACTACCTTACATGCAACACACAAGCCATGGCAAACCTGTGCCACGCAAGGTTCATTTGCAACACCATAGATAATATGTTTGTAAGCATGGTTCGGTTTTATAAATAGGCTTTATACAAGTTTATTACCAAAAACAACTATAAAAATATTATGAAGTCATATGACTCCACCTATCAGGTTTTAAATCCTAATATTCAACTTTACGCACACGCAAGTATACCTCAGTAGAAAATTTATGAGGTCACAAATTTATCCACTGCTTCTGTCATTCTAGAGGTGTGCTAAGGAGCGCACTCGCATGCACGTGTGCGCGTGGTGATATGTGTGCACATATGTTTTTCTTGTAATCGAAAAATACCATACTATTATGGGGCCAAGAAATATAGAACGCTTGATATGATGGATAATACTCATTTCAAAATATAAAAACATATAGTTTTCATATTTATTTCAAATATAAGATGTGCATACGAGCTTAATGATTTTTTTTCTTTTTGCTCTCATCTATCTTGTAATAAATGGTCATATCATCATGAAGCCAAGAAATTAGAGCACTTGATATGATGGATATTACCCCCTCCATTTAAATATATAAAACATATAGTTTTTTCATATTTATTTCAAAGTATAAGGTGTGCATACGAATTTAATGATTTTTTTGTCTCTTCTGCTCTCATTTATCTTCTCACCCTTCAACATTTATGAGTAAACACCTACATACTATTTCTCTCTTAGGGCTATATAATGATATAGACAAATGATGTCTACAATACTCTCTATATTATCTATAGACAGTATTAAAGACATCTCATATAATGTATTACCTTTTTATATATCTCTATAGATAGGTTCTCTATGACACAATGTATCTTTTTTATCGTGTTACAGTCAACCGTTGCATGAGAGATGACTCAATTCTCTATGCTCCCTCTCTCTACTTCATATCATCTTATGTTCTACGTGACAAAGTTTACAAACAACTGACGTCACACGATTATACATGGCCTTATTTCCTAGACAATAACACTAGAGTCATCATAATCGTTTCACTCTATCATTCTTTTAGCTTTACAAATTTCTTAATCTATGTGCATGACTAAAATACACTTTATAAATAATAACTGGAGGGAGTATAGGTAGCAAATACCCTTCGCCATTGCACTTTAAAGGTAGAGGATGCACATCCGACAAGATCTCGCACTATGATGGCTCTTGCCCATAAGAGTAGAAAAAAGCTCTTTAGTGTGGCTCATTGACTTGATTCAAAATTGTTTCAATTGATGAGGACATGACCCCTATGGATATAACCATATTTACTATGCTTGTTGTTCCAATTACAAGAGCTCATACGCATCACTTAAATTATCAGGTGAGCTCGTTTCAAAGAGATTTTACTTTGTTTGATAAAGAATATATGATATTATATAATGAGAGTATATTGCATTTGTTGTCATGTACCAACATTTATGATCAAGATCATACAACACGTGAGGCTACACATCTGTTAAAACCGAGGATGATTTTTTTTATCAAGAAGGGGACAATGATGTGACCATGCCACAAACATATACGACCATAGTATCCAATATTAAAATTGAACTAAAGGTGAATTTGTTTCTTCAGCTTCACTATATTTTAAATGAGAATATGATGCTACATAATGATGAAAATGTATATTTGTGCAGCTATACAAGGAGGATTGCATCAACACTACGAGCTCGTGGTTGTGGTCCACCTAAAGGGAAGCCAACTAGCATATCAAGACCAAGTCGACGTCTTTCCCAACCCTTCCTTAAGGTCACCACGTCACTTTTGGTCTAAGTAAAGCAAGAGCTCAAGTTAGATACGTTTTGAAATCCAATTCGGCCTCAGATCAATTTAGATTCAACCTGACAGGCCCACCTTCAAATGTGCATAATTTTCACATACTGAGTCCAGTTGAGGTCTACGAGTACTTGTTAGAAATCTTTTTCTCGCCCCCTTTCCAACGGATCTAGCTTCACCTCCAAATTCCTTCTATACGCACCATAATCATCAAAAGAAGGTACAATATCACCTGTTTGGGTCAAATTGGGCCTTGTAATGCTTAGACCCAAGGGGAAGGCGCTCCCTCTCTTGGACCGTACTATTCACGGCCATACTGTTCATATGAGTAGTATCACCCCTTATTTTTTAGTTTTACGCGGCTTTCCCTCCCCTATTTAAGGAGATTGCACTTTTTTAGTTTTCTTAGGTTTCGTTTGCTTAGTTTCTTCATTGTGAAAACTCTTGTCCTTCGCTTGTGTCAACTAGACCAACCGTAAAGAACCTCTGCGGAATCCTACCTTTTTAAACTCAATTTATATATATGCAATTCAAATAGCTTATTATCTTATTCTTACGTGTTCTTCGGTTGCATGCAGGAATAGGCCTTCGTGGTCAGGTCAACCGTGTTCTTGTCACGGTTGATAACAATTTGAAGTGTGGTTTAACGATTACTTAGTGTTCTGATCGTGGCTAGTTAAAAGTCTGCATCGTTAAAATCGTTCTCCTATAAATCAAAATTATCATCCTATCAAAAGATCGAGATCCCATTGCCTCATCACCAATGACAATCATTAACTAGTTAAACATTGGAATGAGTTGATACCTAATAAAATTAGGTTTTGGTCTCAACTCAGCTCGATCCATTAAATTAATTCTAAAGGTACTTTCAAATTAAAAATAAAATAATATTAAATTAATCTATATAAAATTCAAAAATTTTCGATTAGACATGCCTCGGCTCGACTTCCACCCCTGCCTGCCGGACTGGACGCGGGTCCAATCGGCCATTCGGCGTACCCTCTAAGCACAGCGCCCCAGCCCCCATCGCCTGAAAGAAATCACGTCTCCTCGGAAATCCGCGACGCAACAGGGAGGGGAGGGCGAGGTAGGCCACGACACGAGCCCATCTCCCTACCTCCCTTCCACCTTCACAGCGATCCCACCATTTTCCCCTTAAAAACAACCGAATAATCTACCACCGCACCGGGGCCCCACCTGCCATGTCACGCGGTCAGAGAAACGGCCATTTCGAAAAGCACAGGGACTCCCACGAGAGCGACGCGAAAAATCAAAAAAAAAAAGAAGGGGAAACCAATGCATTTCCCGCTGATTTCCCCACGTTTTCCCCCCTGAATTCGCCCTGTCCCGCCTGGGGCCCCTCGAGCACGCACGCTGACAACCGGTCCCCGCAAACGCTTATACCCCACCCCCCAGCGTCATCGCGCGCGAAAAAACACCAGAACGAACCGACATTGCCCGTCCCGGCGCGTTCGGTTGGCAAAAGTTGGGCAGCCGCGCCGCGCAGGCGAGGCAGCCGAAAAGGGGCGGGGCGCCGCGGCAGAAAACTCAGACACGCCCCCCAAAATTTCGCGGCCGCCTTCTCGCCTCCCTTAAAAACACCCCCGATCCTCCAACTCCCACCGCAGCGTTGCGTTGTACCACATCACGCCGCGCCGCCGCCGCGGCGGCGTACTAGTACTGCCCGATACCCATAAAGCGCAGCCTATCGTCGCGGTTGCGTTATGGCCATGCCATCTACCGTTCTTGTCGGACGCGCGCGCTCCCGTTCCCCGCCGAGAGAGTTCGACTCCGCGCGGCGCACGCGCCCGCTGATGGAGACGGCGGGTTGCGGCGGAAAGGCCGGGATGGCGTCCGCGCTGCCCGACGACATGCTCCTGGAGGTGTTCAAGCTGCTGCTGCCCCTGATGGACATCGTCCGCTGCGCGGCGGTGTGTCGCCACTGGCGGCGGGTCGTATCCGGCGCAGGCTGCCTCCCCTCGCCGTCTCGGCACTTCGGGTTCTTTCGTAACCACGGCCCGTCCCCGCTGCCCCCGTTCGTCCCCACCGCGGGCGTCGACCTCGACCTCGGCTTTCTCCCCGTGTCGCCCACGTGCGGCGCCTTGCTCGTCGACTGCCGCGGTCGGCGCCTCCTCCTCCGCGAGCTCGGCGCCGGGTTCGCGAGAGAGCTCAAGCTCCTGGTTTGCAACCCGCTCGATAAGACGTCCGTGCGGGTGCCGTCCCTCTACATCGCTGGGCACAGGGTGGCCTGCTGCGTGCTCGTCCCGGGGGAAGGCGCCGCGTTCCGCGTCGTCGTCGTGCTCTTCGGCGCTGCCCCGTCCCACTTCGACGTTCTGATATACTCTTCTGCTTTTCCAGCCTGGGAGGCTGCCACCGGGCGGCTGAATCGGTCCTTGATCCCCCAGCAGGGCCCGTCCGTCGTCGTCGGCAATGTCATCTACAAGCTGCAGGGCCAAGATAAGTACATCATGGCTGTTGACACGATCAACATGTCTCTGTCGGCGGTGCCGGTGCCCAACGCCGGGATGCTCCTGTACACCGGCAACCATTGGATCGGCAAGACGGATGACGACCGGCTCTGCTTCTTCGCGATCAGGGAGCAGCTTGTTCTGGTGAAATGGGTTCTCGAAGCGCCTGGGAAGTGGACGCTGCAGCAGCCGGTGCCGCTGCGTTGCCTGATGAACCCGGCCACAGTCGGCGACCTCCTCCACATGAAGCTCTCGGCGAAGGTCGCAGACCAGCTGCTTGGCTGCAAGCTTGTGAGCTTTGGTGGGTTTTGCGAGGGCAGCGGGGCGCTGTTCTTCGTCATGGCCGATTGGGTTGTGGCGCTCGACCTCAAAACGCGGAAGATGGAGAGGCTGTGGCGCAACGCTGACGAGTCGCGGCCGCTTGGCGACGTGTACCCGTACGAGATGGTGGCGTGGCCGCCGGCGCTCAAGGATTTGGCCAAGGCATGAGGTGGGAGATTTTGTGATGGCGATGAAGAGAAGATTGCAATGTATTGCCATTTGATTTGTACTTTTGGGAATGCCTGAAATGGTTGACGAGTAATATGGTTTATTACTTGTTGCTAAATAATTCTTACCAAAATGTTGAAAAATAGGGGTTCATTTAGCATCACAATGGCTCTCGATAATTTGTGATACTGATCGGATTTCTTGTAAATTTTTAATCAACATTCCATCGGTATACTGCCGTTACATCATTGAAAGTACTTATATGTTTATAGCTTTGTTTTTTTTTTGTATCTGATGACGGTCGGTGATTTTTTTGCTTACACTTATTTTAGATGGTACAAGGAGAGTGTATACTATTTTATGTTCAGAAAATCTTTTTTTTGGGTTTCCGAAGAACCGAAAGTCAAAATAAAAACATCTAAAAAAGACATGGTATATAGCATGTTTGTGCGTTCTTCAATTTTTCTTTAACATAGCAACTTTTGTGCAAAGGTTGCTCATTTCGTCTTTAGCTTCTGGCTTATTTTTACTATTTATAAATTTTTCTTTTTCTGAACTTTTATCTCTTTTTTGAGCTTTTTCGTCGGTTTTTTTCTCGTATTTGTTTGCGTTGTCTGTGATGAGCTAGCATATTTTTTTTATTTTTAAAATTTAATTACGTTAGATAAGTAACTTTTGATATAGTAAAATTTCAGTCGTTACAGTGCAATTTCAGCTATAAGCTACAACTTTTCAGTCCAACCGAGCTGGAGCTAGCCTTTCTGCCATTTCATTCATCTATGGACTATAAGGCATGCCTTCGTCAATAAGTCGGCGTAACGATGTTACGAGGGTCTGTCCAAAATTTCAGAACAGCCTAGCTGGTCTACTATGTAGCAAACAATATCTTGCTTGTTGGACCGTGGATGGAAAGACTGCAGCCGCCAGTCGTCGTACACTTGCGAAATCGCGTTGACTTCTAATTACGGTTGCGGAGAAGGGACAGACAAGTGTACTTCAGTCGCATCTTTTTACACTAACAAAAGAACAAGGATCTTGTCAACCACTGCTCCAGGCTCCAGCACGCAGCATCCGCTATTCATTGACAAAAGTTAAAAAACTGACATGACTACACAGCTTTAGAAATGCACAGCAAGATGCAGAACAAGCAAAATTAGGATCGTCCTTTCTCTTATAACTGATGTTTATAGTTTTATTGAAATTATTAAATTTTAAGTTGTTCAAAGTTTTTAATATGAACTACAATTAACTTATAGATCTCATTTTAAAAAAATACTTTGCTTAAAAGTTACATACTGTAGCAAAAACTAAAAATCGCTTTTAGAAAGCATAAATAATAGGCCGTAGGCTGGCACAACGTGTAGGGTTAAACGTTTAACCCGCTTCAAAATTTTCAACCTACAAAATGACTGCTTTACACGTCATACAGTAATAACGGCTTTATTTCCGGTATAATACACCAAACTCTCCAGCAAACTGAACAAGTGAGCAAAAGTTCAGCTGCTCTGGCCTCTACAAGGAAGAACATGCTCCGTAGAAATGATTGTAACTGTTCTGCAAGAACTGTTTCTCGAATTTCTCAACAAGTCATCAGCCATAGCCTATTTGCCTTGATGGGACAGTACAGGCGGCAAGCTTCGGTCTTCGGACCTGATCAGACGGGAAGTTTCTCTGAATGAAGCTTGAAGCGAAGTGTGCCTCAAATTTGAACACCAACCTTGCAAAGAGTGAAGTGCAGACATAAGAGAATACAAACTAGCTCAAACTAAACTGAGAACTCCAAACACTAGTGTGCCACAACAATAAATGCATTCAATATGTAAAACATGTTAGATTCCTTCCTTTACACCAGGGGTACATAATGTATCATATTGGATTTGTTTTATAAGACAATCATTTAGTGTACTACACTGGTGCAGAGGGTTCCGAAAACTTTCTAGCTACAAGCAGATCGTTGGTAAACTTAGCCAGGACCAGAGCTAGTTTATGTGAATGCATAAGTGCTTGATTTACACTGGTTTATGAGTAACTTTGATTGATCCTAACCAAGTTAAGAACTCTTGCAATCGCACAACATTTAACAATATTGTTTAGAAATGCGAGAACTTTTGTCTTTCAAATCGCACACTTTGATGATAAAACAAACCACTGAGATTTTCTCAAATCTTGGCCTCACACCAATCTAGAAGTACATATAATAAACGAGAAGTTACATGTCAGAACCGGGTGGTGCCTAATGCCCTCTGCACCCATGCTATTTTATCACTGAATGTATGACGATGAAATCATCAATCTCAAACTTAGATACATCACATGGTTTAACGGAGTTATCTACATAAACCTAGATAGGAAAAACATTAGATTCTACTGAAGTGAGAGATGTGAAGTTCAGTGTCATATAGAAAGAGACACCAGTGTCTAGAACCTAAAAGGTACGTGGAGGAGACGTTTCAGCTAAACTGGTAGAATCTGCTGAGCTAAGAGAGCTACTGCAGAAGAACTTGACAGAGCTGCTGAACAGTCACCTTGCTGAGAACGTGACGTGCTGGCCTATCCTCTTGTAGAGGAAGGGCCTCCCCGCCCTCTTTGAATCGTCCATACTCACGTGATTTGTTCCACTTTTTTCACATCACACAACTCTGGTAGTAGTGCCTAAAGTCCTTGCAAAAGTTGCACTAAACCCTAGTTGGTGCAAAAACAGAAGCGGAAATAGGCAACTGAGGAAGAACTGTAGTCGAAGCAGACGGGGCAATAAGCACAGTCGAAACAGGCTGTGCTGCTACTCCATGGTGAAGCTCCTCAGCCCGAAACATCGAAAGGGCCTCAGTGACAGTCTATTGCCGTGAGTGGCTTAGCAGTTGAGCCCTAATAGGCTCAAACTCTAGGCGAAGATGGTAGTCGAAGTCATAAAGGCGAAAGCGATCACGATCCGCATTCTTCACTTTATGACACTTCTAGTAAAGCGGTGATGCTAGCTCGTCCAGCTGGCGCCATAGACTGGCTAGAGATCGGAAGGAATCGTCGATGAATGAGTCCTCCTAGGGAAGTGTCTCCAACTCACATTGAAACGAAAAGAACTGAGCATCGCTGCTCTGCTAGTGTCAGACATGCAAATACTCCCAAATCTGACGAGTGGAACGCATACCAACAATATGTGGCTTGGATGAAGTTGTCGACACTGACCACCAGGATGGCTCGAACACGGATCTCATCAGCACACTGGTGCTCGAAATTGTCTATGGCGTACTAAAAGACCTCATCGGCAACGTCAACAGCAGTAGCAGGCTGTCTCCTTGGTGGCCTCAGCGTCAGCAGAAGTAGGCTGTCTGGGAGGAGACTGAACAGGCGATGGCGAACAAGGTGGAGCACCAATGACATATCCCTAGAGGCGTAGACCATCGAACGTGATCATGAGTGAAGACCATAACGTGTAGTTCATCCCATGGAGCTTTGTTCCCGAGAATGAGATTGTAGTTAATGGAACAAAATCCATCAGTAAGCAGCGCTAGACAGCGCGACGATCAAGGCAACGGAGTCTAACAAATGGCACAGCGGTTAGATCAACGTGAAAAAGAGCATGATATATTATTTTCCTTTTTTTCGTTTTCTTTTCTTTTTTTCTTTTTTTGGAAACTCTGTTTTTATAGAAACCAAATCGGTTGATGAAGGGGGCGATGGTCAAGAGCAGAGGCGACGCGGACGGCGGTAGTGGAGCTCATCGACGCAGTCGACGCGGCAGGCCTCAAGGCGGCCCTAGGGGCGAGGGGGGCCAGCAACAGCGAGGAAGGAGGAGAGTGTCGTGTCCACAAGCCGATCGCCGATAAAGATGATGGCTGCGGCCGAAGGCGCAGACGCCGAGGTGGCCCGCCTTGGTGCACGAAGAAGGCCGACGCGGTGGGTGCCCGAACGAGGAGGTCAGCTCGGCACAAAGGGGGCCGACCGAGGTCAACCCGTGTCGACACTCAGCGCTAGATCCGACCAGCGTGGGGAGGCGACGACGACGTCCTTGAGCGACGGTGGTTCGGGGACAGCGGCGGCGTCCTCGGGCGGTAGTGGTGGCGACCCGATCGGCGGCAACCTCCGATGACGACTGCAGTGGTGGTGGCAGCAGAGGGAGCTAGGTTAATGCCCTCGTCCTGATATCATGCTATGAAAATTGTGTGTATATTTATGAGGCCAAATAGACAGTATATATAGCGAATACAAGAGGATATTACAAGAGAATATGATATACACACATAAGGAAATACGAAGGAATTCCTATTCTAACACATGCTATCGACTATGACATGAAAAACGATAGGTTTAGCCTCAGTTGATTGCCTGTGGCAGATCATGGAGGCCCCATTTTGGTTAATTACTATTCTGCTGCTTTGTTATGGACAATCTCATTTGGACCGTCATCCTGTGTGTAAAACTTGGTCACAAGACCTATTTATAGTTGCTTATGTAATATCAAGTACCTTTTTATTTATTCACATGTATGAACGTGACATTTGCTAATGTTATTGTGCGAGCTAGCTGCTGATCCAAAGACTAGCTCGGAATACACAAAAAATTCGGATTGTCAAATCCTGGTCCCCACATAGATGCACCATGAATGAATGTGTCCTATGTCAAGCCAACAATGGATAGTTTGTATCCCATCAAATAAAAGACATCTAGTTAACAGACAATAAAAACAGAAGTGTAAAAATTGAAGTCATATTCTCCAATACATGCACCAGAAACATCATTAGAATTAGTGATACATTACGTGAAGTTTATTGAGTTGCATGCACCAATCAGTCCACCCAAAAACTTAAGCTGGTGAAGAAAGACGGGTAATTCACTTATACTTCAACAACCCTCATCACGTGTAGACTCCTTTAGGCTTAAGAAATAAAATAGAAGTGACCTGCAATTATTATTTTTTAATTGCGCCAACCGGATCTTGAACTCAAAATCTCTTGACTCTGATACCATATTGAGTTGCATACACCAACCAATTCATCTAAAAACTTAAACTGATGAAGAAAGACGGACAATTTACTTATACTTCAACAGAATTCACTGATCTTTTTAGGTGGCTTAATTTGGTCATAATTCGTATGATGTCTTTTCCTGCAGTTTCTTATCAGTCAATCAAGCAAACTACTGCAGATTGTACGGAAAGAACATCTAAATGCTCTTCGACCTATTTGTCCACAAAGGCTATATCTTATATGTTTCATAAATAATACATGCTTAGATTTAGTGCTAGATTAGTTGGAAACTTGGAACTCATCGATCTTTTAAATGATTTGTTTTGATCATAACCGACAGTTTCTTATCAATCCTTCTGACTAGCTAATCAAGCAAAATACTGATTGTACAGAAGGAACATATAAATGCCATTCGACCTGTTTGTCCAAAAAAGGTTTGTCTTCCATAAATAATACCTCGTGCATAATTGCATATCGAAAAGAATTACACGATGTGCATCTCTATTGTAGGCAAACTCAGAAATCAAGTGCTATTAACCTCAGTAGTATTTAGAAAGAAGAAGGCACAACACACCTACTGTTCTGCAGCCTTTTCGCCATCCATAGAGCAAGGTCTCCATTTTCTATCAAAAGGGCCATAGCTTCTCTGCACAATCGTTTGTTGTTCTGTTAGTTTCCTATCAATCAATTCCAGCAACTCTTGCAATCCTGTCCCTGTCACAGCTGAAGTTTTCACGTGACAAGTGGATACTGGCTGTGTCAAAGTGCAACCATTTGTAGTTATAGCTTCCGGACCATGAAGCTCTCCAAAACACTCCTTTGATAATAATTCTGAGTTCATTGCTTTCATCTCAACAGGCTCAGCAAAGGACTCTTTAGATGGCATTTCATCATCGCCGCCTTCAGAATTTTCTGCTGATAAATACTCTGAATCCACTCCATCATCTTCTGATAAAGATGATTGCTCTGATGACACATTGTCTTCACAAAATAAGTCTTCCTCCTCTTCATCTTCAGTCAGGAAGATATCATCTTCAACCCCATCAGTTGCAGCATTATTGTCCACAAGATCAATCTGAAAATTCCCAATCCAACAAAATATCACGATGCATGCAAACCGAAATTACCAGCAAATCATTATGTAGCTATCAAGTGTTAGAACCAACTCAAATTTCGATAGGCACCTTATTCCAAATTTCAATCATATTGTTGATCTTATCCTGTGAAACACCAATCTGTTGCAATACTTGCAGAACGGTAGAACGATGCTCCTCAAGATTAGGTGCACTGGAATCCAACACATGCTGCACCAATGCATATAAAGATAAATGGAGTGTCTTCTCTTATTTTTTTCTGAAATAATTTGTATCTTAAACTGTAAGCAGATTTTGGCAATAAAAATGCACAGGGCTTAAGTATTGTTGCTAAACTAGCCATGAAAATATTTCAGAGGTCATGTCCAACCTACGACTTTCGAAAATGGACTTGAGAAAACAAGGTAACTACACCTACCACTAACATGTCTGCCTCAACAACTTCTTCCAGGGTGGCATGAAATGCTTCCACTAGCTGCACATGGAGAAGGAAAGAGGTTAAAAACAAGCTAGACATGGTACAGTCTACAGATGAGGAAAAAAATGGAGAATTCCATGTTCTTTTCTAATCGGGAAGAGACTGAATGTCACAGAGAGTATCAAACAATACAGACAAGGCAATGAAAAAAACTTCAGCACAATCAAACCAATTGTTGTCGAAAACTGGGTTAGAAAATACACTAAAACCAGATTCATGTATGAAACTCATGGAAGCTTTAATAATAAGGTCTCTAACGTTAATATAGGGTTTGGCAAAGGTCGAGACAACAGATGCATGGACCTTTTGCTGCTCTCCAAATCATGCTACCTGCTCTGTTGGCTATGTGGCTACAATCCATAGGACAAGAAAAATGATAAATTGTACGGGAAACAGTAAACAAGATGCCCACCCAGTGTGCCAAATGGATCTCCGGAGTCAAAAACCCAAAATGCAATTAAGAAAAAGTACCTGCACAGGCAAATCTGATATGAAGCCGACCGTATCGCTAAGAAGTGCTTTTCTCCTGAAATAGTGTTTTGACAAATAAAAGATTATGTGCTTAACATGTGCAAACTGCACAAATTTACCAATATATGATAGTAGAATGAAAATTTTCTATGTTACCCTGATGGAAGAATCACGCTGCGTAATCGAGGATCTACTGTCGCAAATAATCTGCATGGAAACAGGGACATAATTTGTTTCTGCATTACTGCTGTAAATGAGAACAGGGGGAGGTTAATTTCAGCATACCTATCATCACTGTATAGATCAGCTTCAGAAAGTGCACTCACTAGAGTAGATTTTCCCTATAAAAATAGCATCAAAGAACTAAGCTTGGGGACAAGCGTAAGTTGTAGAAAGCTCAAATATATTTCGCAGTAGGTCCCGTAGTGTTGTTATGGAGGACCATGGAATATGGTCATCTAAGATGAAATAAATTGAAGGACTGTCATAGTAAATCCACATACAGCATTTGTATATCCAACAACTGCGACAGTGATGAGCTCTTGACCAAACGAGCCGCCATGCCTTTTTCGACTTGAACGTTGTATCGCTCTAGTTCGGCGCACCTCTTCAATTTGAGCTAACAAGCTGACACGACGTTCTTGGATTCTAGATGGGATGCCGAAAAAGAAAAATGAGAATTTGTTGTAAGAATGCAGGTGCAGATCAGATGCTATCTATCAATTGTTAGGCACCTCCTGCGTTGTAGTTGAAGTTCTGTTTCACCAGCACCACTCATGGAGCCCCGTCCCCCACTTCCTCTCCTAAAGAACACAATAATAACATGAGCATTACATGCCAAACAAAACATCAAGAAAAATGAATCAACCTAATAAGAGAACTCAGGACACAATAACAACATTTTAACAATAATGCGTTTAAGATGGCCACAATAGTGCAGAAGATTCCATGTGGAGGCCCCTAACCATAGTAAATAATATGTGCCTCATGAAAAGAATATGCAACAAAGGATGGGCTTTAACCTCCATGTTAACCAGAGCACAACATTAATTAGACCACCACAGTAATCAGAAAATGTATATGATCTCAAGTTTTCTTATACAGTGATAACTTATATTCTGCCATGTGGGTTTGAAAAGATACATGACTATCCATATTTAACAAATAAAAGAAGCAATGATCCATTAAGCATTAGCATGTGGAGCTATGCAGATCTAGAATGTGGCATAATTTATGTTATCAAATGCATATAACAAAAGTTATCTATTCAACTCGCAATCACATACTACAAACAATAAAACCAACATGCAACTCTAACATAACTACTCCCTCCATGTCACAATATAGTTGTTTTAGAGTTGGGCACAAGAATTAAGAGAGTGGGTGAAATGACATTGTTACCCTTCAATCATTCCCACAATCTTACTCCTTTAATTAGAGTTAGGTGGGAAATGCATGTGAGATAGAGTAGAGGCATGGAAAAAGAGACCATTTATTGATGAAATTAATCAAGGGTATAACAGGAACAAAAGGGGCAAAAGTGCATCGAAATTGTAGAACAACTTATATTTTGAGAAGAGTTGAGAAGGCTAAAACGACCTATATTGTGACATGGAGGGAGTATTTCTTTCTCTGAAGGACATCGCGCACTATACCAGCAAACAAATGAGCTAGTTAATAAGGAGGCAATGTCAACTAAATATATGCAACTGCCAACTAGGAAAAACATTTTTGTATTAGTACCCCATGCAAAAACAATTTATTTTAGCCATGCGAAGTTCATCCCTTTCCATCCACAACATAACAGAAAATGCTGACATGACACTAGAATATTGGCACAAAAGGACTGCAAAAAAACAGTGTGAACTCAAAGCGAAGTGTGTAATGTTTTTTTTCTCAGTATAGAAATTTTAACTACTGCAGTTTTGACTGTATTGGGAAAAGGCATGGCTCCGCAACAGTGCCTGAAAACCAAGAGTTGATTTTTCAACATGACAAAAAGCATCATTCTCCGTGCAAGGAATTTCGCAACTTGTCCCTTTTCACATGCAGAACAATCTTGATGTCGCTATAAAGTGCTTAAGTACAGTATAAGCGACCAAAATTTAACATCCTGCAGGGCGAAATCAACTGGTGTAATTTCATACCACGTGATACAATAGCATCGCATAAGAGAAAACATGCACAGTTTTATTTATTACATAAATTACTACCAACAGTAGGATGTAATCAAAAGGAAGCATACCCTCGAGCACTGACAACTTCAGCTTCCCCACTTGGACCAAAAGTTAGTCGTCCACCTGGACCGCGGACACGGACAAGCCTAGTCTTCATGTACATGAGAGCTGCTAACTCTGACTGTGCAAAGCAAAAGAAAGTAAAAAGAAAAAAACATAAACATTCAGCTTCTTTTCATTAATACAATACGTCAAAGGACACCCTTTATAGACACACCCACTCAAAAGATCTGACAGAGTAACATTTAGTCAAATATCTAGGCATAATGCAGTAATGCACCTGTAACTTTGCTTCTTTTGTTTCAGCATGAGCATTGAATATCTCAATTATAAGCCCAACACGATCTAAAACTGGCTTTCCCCAGGCAACCTGTGAGCCAAATTTTCAACACGAATAAATAAAGCTTCAAGCCATAGACCATAAAGTCAGAATGCACAATTAGTGATAACTTCAAATAATATTTAACAAAAAATCATCAGGAGCACTTGCCTCCAAGTTCCTCTGTTGGATCCCAGAGAGAATTGCATTAACGAAGACTGCATCTAATTCTTCCTGTTAGGATCAATGCAAAAACCAGGTAATTGAAAGAAGAAAATATATCTTCTACTTCTTTAAGATTCTAAAAAACAAAGTGAAGAAAAAATGGAGCTTAAGGCATAAGACAATGTTTTACTTTGCATAGCACAATATGTGGAAATTGTTTGAGCAATATAAAAGCAACCATAAGAAAGTACAACCAAAATACATAAGGAAAAAACAATAGATAACACATGGTCTACAAATAATCTTGTACCATAGCCTGCTTATGTACAAGAGGCAAAAGAAAAGTGCACCTCTGACTCTGATGCCCTCAGGTAGCACTTGACATTATCGACAGTTCCAGGTCCAAAATACGTATCTGGCATGAGTGATGAGTTGTCAGATAAGATAAACTTTAATAGTCCTAAAAAGGCACAAGGAAATGCAGAAATGAAGACCTACCTAGGTGGACAAAAAAATTCCAAAGCTAGCAAAAAGAGTTCTAAATTCTAAAATAACTGTACGAACTCCACGATATGCATACTCTGGGTGCGTTCAAACATCACAGTATTTTTTAAGATGGAGAATGAGGCTATGCAGTACGAACCCACAACCTCAACCACCACAACTTGTGCTCTACCATTGGAGCTGTGTATCACAGTCAAATAGTACACCAATTCATCACTACGCAAGGCAGTACATATTACTATCATGAAACAATCATTGTGGCGCTTTTGAAAAAGCTCAAAATAACAAAACAATTTCATCACAGTCAAGCATGCACCGCAACTACATCCTCAGCCCAATATGGAAATGCCAATAGAATCTCTCAAAAAAGAAAGAAAGAAAGAAAATGTCAATCTGCAGCCTCACACGACTTACTTTATACCATTTCAAATAGGAATCTAGCAGCTCTATAGGATGTGTTGCATTACAAAGTATACCCTAGCCTCAAATGCAATTAGGACTAAACCACGAGCCAATCTAACCAGCCTTATCCACCAGTTGATCAGGACAGAAGAATGAAGCAGGTCATGACCTACGCAGGTTCCTGGGGTGCGGGCTTAAACCATGGTGGAAGAACAAGCAATTCCTTAAATGCGGTCTTCTTCCGCCTCACCCAACACCCCCTGGCATCCAATAAGCTCAAGTTTACTTGTGAAATTTAAACAAATCTATCCAAGCTCTGCGGTTCATTCTTCATGCATACACTGTTAAAATGCTAATATTAAGGATCTGATCACATTAGACCAAAAAACCAGGAACGAGGCGCAATTCTTACATAAAATCGCTGCATTTCTCGTGCAGCAAAAGCTCAACATTCGGAAGGCGATCAAACTAAGCCCCACTACCAATTTAACCCCAAAATACTCCCAATTGAGTTAAGCAGTAAGCACCGGGAATGGAACGATGGATAGTTGGATACCTGCGTGTGAGCGGCCACGGGAGGAGGGGTTCTGGACGACGAGGTGCGGCGGCGCGCCTTTGGCGGCGAGGTCGCCGTAGTAGAAGCCGTCGCGGGGCTCCTCGAGGGAGTTGGCGAGGTTGAGCGCCTCGGCGAGCTTGGAATCGAGAAGGGAGCCCGGGCGGAGGCGCGGCTGCGCCACCAGCAGCCGCGGCGGGTGCGCGGGGTCGCGAGAGAGCACGAAGAGGCCGCGCAGGGGGCCCTCGTCGTCGGAGTCGGCAGGCGGTGTGGTGGGGGATGAGCGCTTGCCGCGGCGGGTAGAGAGGGCGCGTAGGAAAGGGAGGCCGGGGAGGGTGGTGGTGGAGGTGGAGGTGGGCGCCGAGACGGGGGATGGCGGCGCGGAGCATTGCGGGCGGCGGCGCCGGGAGGTGTGGGGTTCGGTCCACCAGTCGGGGTGCGGTGATGAGAGAGACGGTTTTTGCCCGTTTTAGCGGGTTCGATTCGGTTGGATCTGATCCACCGGCACATTTGGGACCAGGGTGGCTCATGGCTGCGGTGCGCTGCGGTCGATGCTGGGTGTCAATCGGATCCTATTGTCTATTTTATCCAATCAAACTATTTAATTCATATTTAATACGTTAACACTTAAAGCGTATTAATTATATCTTTATTATTTATTTTTATCTGATATTTATATCGGACTATTCGATTTTGTATTTGATTCATTAACACTCGTGACTTAATAACAGGACACGTGAGACGATGCGAGATAGAGTCATCACGGCAAGAGCGTCGGTCATCATGCGCTACGGTACAATGCATAAGACCTTTCTTAAAATCATTTTTTACAACTAGTATATGTAAAATATGCATTGCACTACCATAGTTCGCATTTTTGCCAAACTTTATACCACCTGTTTTTGCTTTCTCCATCTTCAATCTACATCCTCTATTTTCGATTCAATTGGTTCATTTGGATACTAAGAAAATTCGAGACACCAGATATACGATTTCAAGGCAATACAAACAAACCGTCATCTACTTTTGCACCTTACATTTTTTTAATGCGAGAACCTAACGTGTAATTACTATCAAACTGTGGGTGATCCATAGTTACTATGTTGGTGAGATTTTGAACTATCGCTTTTGATAACATGGGTGCTATATCGGTCAAGTTAGCGGTCTGTGTTCATATGTACTCATGTAGTAACCGTGAATTTGCCTTCGCTAGAGTAAATTTCATTGGGAAAACTAGGGATTTGTCACAAGTTAAGGTTTTGCAATCTAAAAATATCATGTCGCTTGATTGCTTCGATGATATATTGGTTGATCTGTGACACGAGAGAAAGGTAATGTTTGGAACAGATGATACGGTTTGAAAGGTGGATTAAGCTATAGGGATAGCCGAGTGACTCTAACCTCACCGCTAAAAGTTAGTGGATTAGAAAAAAAGCTTATGGATGGGTTTTTTTGGGATTAATGGCTTATAGATTAAAATTTGAATTCTGGCTGTTTGCAAGAGGTAATACTTACAAAAAAATAGTCGCATACGATTTTAGTCGGTATAACTGAATTTAATATATTTTTACTATAATCATTATATTAACTTGTCTTAAAAACGCACCGTTTAAAAGCTAGATAAATCGGCTTTAAACCGATCTGAACTCACCCTAATGTCGATCGCTACAGATATTTTGTAATTGATTCACACTAACTCAAACACATTTGCTGATAGAAGCTGTAATCGTCCCACTAATTCGTGGCGTTTTCCCATCAGATTCTACCACTAGCGGAGCCACCTTCCGGCGAGTTGGGCGGCCGCCCGAGCTCACCGACGAACAGCGCAGTACTCTAGAAAATTCTTAGCTCCGTAACTAGATTCTACAGCGCTTCAGAGGGCAGGTCGCGGTTAGGTGCATGCTTCTGAGAAGAGCTCTGTGAAACACGGACCGATCGAACCGTGCAGAAAGGCCCGAAACAAGAAGATTCCACTCGTCCTACGCATCGCCACGCCACAAGTCGGTTGGGGCCTCGCGACTCGTTCCCTCCCCTCCCCGGCCGTCTCCTCCTCCCGCACCGCCCACCAACCCGACTCCAAATCGTCCTCCTCCTCCCCCACCCCAGGGTCGCCGCGCCCGGCACAGCAACTGAACTGGGGGAGGATTAACCTAAGGCGAGAAGGAATCTGGTCGAGGAAGCATGAGCGTGGTCTCACGCACCCCTCGGCGTCGAGCTCGAACCGGGAGATAGGAGGAATCCGCGGACGAGAGCCCCAGGGGAGATGGCCTCCTCCTCCCATGAGGATAAATCCGGCGGCGCCGGCAGCTCGTGGAGGGAGCGGGAGCGGCGCCCGTCCAAGGCCTGGGGGATCATCCTCTTCGGCCTCATCGGCGCCACCACCGCCACCTTGGCGGTGAGCACCCCACCGTCCTCTCCCTCTCCCCTTTTATATTTCTAGCTCGGTAGATGCTTCTCGTCGACCTAGCCGATTATCCCATACAGTAATCGCGTTGTACGTGCTTAGCAGTCTAACCTTGCTTCTTCAGTTTCACGCCTTCCGTGCGAGCGGCTCCATTTAGTTATTATGGTTTAATTACAGTCTGCTCTTCCGTCGGCAATTCGGCGCCAACTGCTCCAATTTGGTCGGTTGCATGTAGAAGATAGTAGTAGTACCTTTCTATAAGAACCAGTGTTTCTTATGTTGTTATTTATAGCCCCCTTGTGTTGTTGAAGCATATGTCACTTGAGTCCTGTTAGTAGAAATGCTCTTGACTCCATTTAGCTATTGTTACGCATATTTCATTTGATTGACCTCTGTATCTCTTCTTATTCTCGTTCAAACTCCAGGTTGCTCAAGTTCGCAGAAGTGTTAATTGGTTCTACACTCAGGTACCTTAATAATTTAGTAGTTATTAATTTGTCATATCCAAATGCAAACCCTTGTTTTTCTTTAAATGTGGCCCACCTAAACTAAGGGGAAAAACCCTTTCAACTCCCATCTGATGAGGATTGTTAGCTCGTTTACTCAAGTGGAGTTGAATTAAGTGAAGCCCCAAAGTTATGTTTTGAGTCTTGTGCAATATAGAGGCATAATCTATTTTGTTAGATGGACGTTTTTTATGGAGAAACTGCAGAGAAGGATTGTTTGGTGGATGTAATGGCCTGACAAGAAATTAAGAATAGATAGCTTGCTTTCTTAAACCTTGTATACTTTGGTGCTTAAGATTGTGCTAAGCCCATCTTCTTGTCACTATTTGGGGCCTTTCTATGAGATTATTATGGTAGGCCAGTAGGGTGAGCCTCCCATCAGGCTCCCCCTGCCAATTCCACGCCATCCAGGGATCTGCACAGGAAGAGAACTACTATATTTTCTCTTCTTGTTGTTACAGTCATTTTTTTCCAGCTCCCTAATATATGCCAGAATCCAATTGGTTCAGTTGTTATTCCAATCAGAATTCTCTGTTGAAGTTATATAGTCAACTAACAGCAGATGATTGTTTTATCATCCTACACCTCTGTTCTATGCTTATACTTGATCTTCTTTTGACTCTTTTCAAAATTTGCTTATATGCTCTTTTTTCTACTGGCTTTCCTTCAAAAGTTGAATAAGATGCAGACAGCATCTTGGAGGAATACAAGTAACAGCTCTAGTCATGGAAGTTTCAGTGAGGATTCTAGGAGAAGATATTATCAACGTATGCAGCAGGAATATGAAGAGGAACAGGAGAGAGTTGTGAGTCTATTGAATTATTCTCAATCGAACTTTTCTTATTCTAAGACAAGCATTTATCTTGAAATGTAAATGTACAACTTAGAATTTGGAAATCATGCGTATGCTACCTATATGTTATTGTTAAGCTTCAGAGCATTGTTGAAGTAAATTTTAATGTAGTTTCACATATTCATGAGAATTGAGAAATAGTGTTGTGCTAGATTAGTAATTTCTTGTCCTATTCCCTCTTTTTAGCTCCTCAATCTGACATTTTTTTATTACTTTATCTCTTATAGTCCTTCAGTATGCTGACTTTTTGTTGATTTCAATTTTGGCCAGCAAAGAATAAGGCACATGCAAAGTGTTTTCAACAGAGAGAGGAATAAATTTAGGAGAAGTTATGAAAGTTGGAGGGAGAATGGCCCTCCGGGTGGATATAATTACATCCCGCGGGATGACTGGTACTGGCAGACAGATACGTCTCACTCGGAACATAAAAACAGACAGACATATACTCCGGCAGGACACAGGGTCTATCCTATGTCACATCATTATGCAGTCCTTGGTCTTGACAGGTATTTATTTAAATGCCTAGCTGTATACTACTACTACTACTACTACCTGTTCATCTGTTAATCTACTTATGACATGGTTGACTGTCATGGACTCATGGTCATTCCTTTGCGAAAGATTTATTTATAGCCACTCAGGATTAAAAATGGGCTCTGTGTTTTGTAGCTGTTCGATTGACTTGCTGTGTACTTGAATTCCTCAAAGCCATGCTAAGAGCCTCATACTGTATGTTGCAACAGAGGCAAAGAAAGGAGCTGGAGTGTTTGGTTTATGGGGCCAAGCATTTTATCTATTTCTCATCCATTGGCTTCCTATTGTCACTTAACCTAACCACCCCTGTCAATTCCTATTATCAATCTTTTTGTTGCACCAATCTGTTTTGTTTGGGATTGAGTTCTACTATGACATTTTTTTTCAAGTACAACAAGCCTACGTTGCTTCAATACTGCAAATTTATTAATCCTGGATTACCCTACCCCACTTAAGTGACCTTTTGGTAGTAGCAAGCTCTCGTACATGAAGCATCTTGGAGCCATCAGACATGTGACTTCAGTCTTACGGTCAGTTTGGCATTGCTATGTTGTGCTATGAAATCAAGTTAGTTATACGGATTCTTTACCAGTTCTTGTAAAATGTTTCTGTTTCACTCCAAAAAAGAGGTCAATTAGTTAGTATATCCAAATATAGTAAAATATAAGTGCTTTTAAAAAAAGCAAATACAATGTCAGAAGCGCACATAGCTCAGTATGATCAGTAGAGTAGTGGGTTAGGTGTTCTTTGCAGAAAAGACTTCATTTAGTTGCCAGAACAGACATTAAGGCTATCCTAGCTTGGTGAACTAGGATATGTTGATTTACAGCCAAGTCTGTTATCATATGATGGATTCATGGTAATCTGGAAAAGGATTTTATTTTCATTAATCTTGTATGCTTTACCAGGCTCACATTGTTAGTGTGATCTTTGTCCCATTTTCTTATTGCATAACGATTTTCCTATTTCAATTTTATGGAAGTTCTCACAACATCTAATGTTTATCTTTTCATCATTCTTATTTTTTTGTTGATATGTATCTTTTCGTTGTTCTTGATTTTAAAGGAAGAAAGAACATACTAGTATTTAACATGTCTCTTGAACACGATGATGTTTTTATCCCCATTTTTTGTATCACTCAGTTGCCTTTGTTGGAAAATCTACGCACTAGATGTACAGTCTGATACAGTTATACTATGCTTTCCATAACAAGCCATGTTCTTCCTTTGTAGGTCACGAGCAGCACCATACACAGATGCAGAAGTCAAGGTGTTGCAATCTCTGTTCTCATATCTGTCATGCTATTGTCCTCCTTTGATTTCACCAACAAAATCTCCCACGTTTTAAATTCTTTCCCATTATATGTCAATGTATTAAGTTGTTTTCTTGAGTAGTTGATTATAAGTATGATGACACCGTGTGATTCATTAAAATATTGATAATTTCCCTCATTTTCCTGAATGGAACATTTTTAAAAAAATTAGGTAGTGAAATAGAAGGAACGAGATTTGTACAATAAAGCAATGGTTGAAAGAACGCCTGTATTGGTAGTTAGTGGGATCCAAAAATTTTGCTGGGGCCCAACAAATTTGTTGCTTTAGACTTCCACATATCAAATTGGTAGTATTTTGGGTATATCTATCATGCTTGATCTATAAGGTCTTGTTATATGACTTTGGGGCTTCTCCTGCTGCAGAATGCATTTAGAACAAAAGCAATGGAGGTTCACCCTGATCAAAACCAAGATAATAGAGGTGGCTAACATCTTCCTGCTTTTCTTCATGTATACCGTGTTTCTTCCCCTATAATTGCTTGTGTTTTAGCCACTAATACCATGAACATTTTGTCTGGTGCAGAGGCGGCTGAAGAAAAGTTCAAGGAGGTTGTCAAATCTTACGAAGCAATAAAACTGGAGAGAAAAAATGGTGCACGCTGATGCGATTGTCTGGCGTGATTGGAGCTTCTGGGGAAGAGTTAGGGATCAGTTATAACAGCCCTGTATACGCAATATCAGCATGCCTTGCTATCAATGGGATGATTAATAAGAATTTGCTGTGGCTGTTGAGGGCCTGTAGCACAAGTTTTGTTGGTGCTTGGGAGCACGTCCCTGATGTAGGCTAAGGTCCTAGGGTATTTGCCGATAATGGTTCGAAAGATGTGTTTTTGTTCGCTTAGCTATTAACTTGACGTGCATAAACTGGACAACGGGCGAGCATTTTTGTTGCCACATAATATGGAAATTTGTGTTCAGTGCTGTATACCTGCTGGTTTGTTTTTAATTTGGTGGAAACAAAGTGAAGGTCTGATGGAAAATAAAAAGTTGTACATAGTAGTAAGCTTATTATTCTGTTGAAAGGTACAGCTGTAGTGTAAACTTGTATACTGTGTTTCTATGCAGCAATGATGCATCTTTGAACTAATATAATCCAGAGAATTCGATAGCCTGATACTACTGGTTCATTCATGAAGGTGATCCATTGTTGGGTAAAATTCAATTGTTCTGCTGCTTCAGTTGTCACAGACGACGGGCCTGTGCTTCAGTTGTCCATTGTTGGGATGGATAAACAATGCTTGCTCATTTTCTTTGTTCGGGGCGTGTATATATTTCTCCATGAGGCACAATTACAGTCTTACCCCTATGGTCATACATCTCCTCTAAGGGTACACAGGTTATTACATATATCATATTGTGCTTTGCAATTCCCTAATAGGCCGGATGGGCTCAGATGTGAGCCACCCCTACTACAGGAGACTCATGGTAAAGGGCTTCTCACGAGCTGAAACTATGTCGCCGAGCCATTTGGCCCCCTCCGTCCCTACGGCTTGTGATGTATTCCGTGTTGGGCCATACAGGTCCCCGCTTCAATGGCTCTGTCCCTGGTGACGCTTTGGCGAAGCATCGTGATGGTGAGACATGCCCGCATGAGGTGGTCGTCACGGCCATGCAATTCGCACTACAACTCGTGTTGCTGGCGCTCCCCTTCGCCACGCGCTCCGTCGTCCCGGCCGCGGCCGTGCCCGCGACCTCTACGACCCCGCTCTCGGCCAGCAGGGGCGCTGTCGTCGGAGCCGCCTGCGATGTCGAAGACGTACCGGGCCTTCTGGGATTTGCGTTGCCTGCGATTGGAGTTATCCTTCGGCGAGCCCTGCTTGCGTTTGGAGGTGTCCCTCGAGAAGTCCTGCTTAGTGTCGGAGGTGTCGCCCCTGCGCCGCTGTGCGTCTTCTTCTGTCCTTGCGTACCCCCCATCTTGTCGAAGAGCTTGGCAACCGTCGTTATCGGCTTGCGCGCGTTGTATTCGGCCAGCGGCCCCGGGGTGAAGGCCTTGGATCGCTGCGTTGATGATCGTAGTCTCATTGACGTCCTTGACGTGGCAGCGAACCTTGGCGAATCGTTTGAAGTACTCTCGGAGCTTTTCCGAGGACTTCTGCTTGATGGTGAAGAGTTGGTCTGCGTCGACGCACTCGACGTAATTCCCCTGGAAATTGTTGTATATACGGTCGCGGATTTGATCTCACGCGTAGATGGAGTTCGGCTCCATGGTAAAGAACCAAGAGAGCGCTACCCCCTGAAGAGCGAGCGACAACCCCTTCGCCTTGGCAGAGTCATCTCCGTCGGCAGCCTCGATAGCGGTCTCATACACGCAAACGAACTCCCTGGAGTCCGTATCGCCCTTGTACGGCTCGATAGTGGGAAATTTGAAGTCCTCTGGCCACGCCGACTGCTGCAGGCCAGCAGAGAGTGGAGACTCCGGATCTACACGTCAGAGTGCATCACGACCGGAGGTGGGGGTGTCATGGTGTCCGCCGGTCGGGTGTAGGGCTGTAAAAAAAGCTTGGAGCTCGCGAGCTACTCGAGTTCGGCTCGTTCTAGGCTCGATTCGAGCTCGGTTCGAACTTTAAGCGAGCGAACTCGAGCTTGATCTCGAGCTCATGAGCTTTCTGAGCCGAGCTCGAATAGTTCATGACTCGATTCGAGCTTAAATAGTAATACATATTAATTCTTACCGAGCTTACTCGAGTCGAACTCGAGCTCGAGCTTTTCTTATTGTTGAAAATTAATGTATATTTGAACTATTTTGACTGTTATCGAGCTTACTCGAGCCGAACTCGAGCTCGCGTTTTTCTTATTATTGAAAAATAGTGCATAATAAATTATTTTAATTGTTATCGAGCTTCACCGAGCCGAGCTCGATCCTACTCGAGCTTAGGCCGGGCCGAGCTCGAGCCTAGGTTCAAGCTCGGACCCCATCTCGAGCTCGGCTCGAGCTTCTACCGACCTCGAGCTTGGAAGGCCAAGCTCGCTCGAGCTCGGCTCGTTCTGACCCTAGTCGGGTGTGGCTTCCGCCGCCGCTGACGGTGGCGTTTGCTGGCTCCGAGCCTCCTGCTGGCTTCGAGCCTCTTGCATTTTCCGCATGCCCCTGAGTGCCGACTCACGCTTCTGACGTCTTGAGGGTGCCAGAAGGTGTTTTCCATCGTTGGGGCGGTTGCACCGGCATGAGCGGTGGTGCAGGTTGCTGGGTTGCTAGCGACTACGGCTTGCTCGGCAGTGAGTCGTCGTTCGGCCGGCGGCGACGAGCCCCAAGGTCGGCGACGAGATCGGTGCGGTCGTGGGGGCCACCTGTTGCCCCCGTACTGGACTCGGGGTCACTGGGCATGCCGACGCGAGTATCAACGTCGTTGCTCCCACTGACCCGAGCGCCGCTAACGTGGTCCGCCGTTGTGCCACAGATGTCGACGTCGGTGTTCGCCACACCAGTGTCGCCTTCAGCGCTAATCCGAGACCCTGGCGTTTGCGAGTGCTGCCGTCGTGCTCCGCTTCCCGCTCATCGTTGATGAAGCTTTTTTGGATGCCATCCCTTCTCAAAATCTATGGCTTGTTCTCCGTCAACCCTACCGATGGCGCCAACTATTGTGGCTACTGACCAAACAGTAAAGTAGGAGAGTAGTGGAGTGGTTGAGATGTATGAACAATGCTTGCTCCTTTTTCTTGTTCGGTGCGAGTATATATTTTTCCATGAGACACAATTACAGTCATATCCCTATGGTCATATATCTCTCTTAAGGGTACACATGTTATTACATTTATTATATTAGACCTTGCAATTCTCTAATAGACCGAATAGACTTAGGTGGGACATCCCTACTATATAAATCTTTCTGAGTTCCTGTGTGATGCCCGGTTCTGTTTCGAATCACAAACTTATCTATTTGTACAACCGGTAATTTTAGCATCTGAACTCCGGTTTTCGCTCTGACGTTTCCTTTTGTGCATTTCCCCCTCATCGATCGTAGCATCTCTGTATAACCACCTATTACGCGCGGGGGGAAGCGCGCGCGGAGGCAGCGCCACGCCAGCCCGAATAGACTTAGGTGGGACATCCCTACTATATAAATCTTTCTGAGTTCCTGTGTGATGCCCCGGTTCTGACTCGAATCACAAACTTATCTATTTGTACAACCGGTAATTTTAGCATCTGAACTCGGTTTTCTTCTGACGTTTCCTTTTGTGCATTTCCCCCTCATCGATCGTAGCATCTCTGTATAACCACCTATTACGCGGGGAAGCGAAGCGGAGAAGCGCCACGCCCGGCCACATGACGCTCCTACCGCCGCGTGTCCGGCGATTTTGCGTGCGGTCAGCGAGCTATTTTGCGAAAAAGCCCATGTATTTTCCCAAAATTACGTTCAGGTCCTTGGTTCTCGCGAAAAGGTCCCTAGATTTTGTTTGCCCCTCCGTTTTGCAGGATGGCCCCCCGCGTTTTCGAAAATTGCGCACGGGTCCCGTTTTTTACGTACATGTCCTCGGTTTTTTCCAAAAAGACCTTTTGCTTTTTTCGAAAATGCGTTTTTACCCCCGGTTTTTTAAAACATATCATCGTTTTTTGCGAATAACCCCTTTGCCTTTTCCAAAAATACGTTTTTGCCCCTGATTTTTTTAAAAACTCCTCATAAATTATCGTCTTTTTTATTTTTGTACGTACGGTGGCTCGCGCGGCGTGGCGCCTATGATTCTGGCTAGTTCCAAAAACCCGGGGAAGCCGCCGAGGCCGCGGCGTCCGCCACTACTCCCACCACCATGCGGCGCCTCCTCCCCGCTCCCCTCCGCCTTCGCCTCTCCACCTACGCCGACCCCAGCCTCGCCTCCTCCGCGGAGCTCGCGTACCGCCTCCTCCGCCGTCACCACTCCGACCCTCAGAGGCTCGCCTCCGCGCTCTCTGCATCGGGCCTCGACCCGTCCTCCCCGCTCCTCCTCGACGCCGTCCTCCGCCGCTGCGGCGCCTCCTCCTCCCTCGCGCTCCACTTCTTCCACTGGTGCTACCCGTCGCTCCCGTCCCCCCCGCTCCCCTCCTCCCTCGCGCTCCTCGCCAAGTCCTTCTCCCGCGCCTCCTCCGCGCCCTCCCTCTCCCTCCTCGCGCCGCTCCCCTCCCACCTCCTATCCTCACCCCTCCTCTCCCCCGTCCTCCGCCGCCTCCCGGCGCCGCGCCTCCTGCCCTTCGCGCACTCCCTCCTCTCCTCCCGCCCCCATCACGACCACCCCTCCCTCTTCCTCTCCCTACTCGAGTCTCTTTCGAAGACCGGCCATATCGCCGTCGCCGAGCGGCTCGTCGAGGAGATCCAGCCCCGGATCCCGCTCTCCCTCCGCCACTACACCGCGCTGCTCTACGGATGGTGCCGCCTGGGCAAGCTCGACGAGGCCAAGCACGTACTCGCCCGCATGAAGGCCTCGGGGGTTGCCCCGGATGTCGTCGTCTTTAACACCCTGCTCGCGGGCTTCGTTGCGGACGGGAGATTCGAGGACGCGTTCGAGCTGGCGCGGGAGATGGAGCGGCGGAGCTGCCCGCCGAACGCCGTGTCCTACACCACCCTAATGCAGGGGCTCGGAGCGAGGGGGAGGGTTGATGAGGCAATGCGGGTGTTTGTGGAAATGCGGAGGAAGGGGTGTGCGCCGGATGCTGTCACGTACGGCACTCTGGTTAGTGCGTTTTGCAAGGCTGGCAGGATATCCCAGGGGTACGAGTTCGTGGACGCCATGGTGAGGGATGGGCTGCGGGCGGACGCCGGAGTGTACCTTGGGTTCTTTGTGGCGCATGAGAAGGAGCAGCAGCTGGAAGAGTGCTTGGAGTTGATGGAAAGGATGAGAGAGTGCAGGTGCCCGCCAGACATCAGTATCTACAATGTGGTGATTCGGTTAGCCTGTAAGCTCGGGGAGATGAAGCAGGCCATGGCATTGTGGAATGAGATGGAGAATGGCGGGCTTAGTCCTGGGGTTGACACGTTTGCAATCATCGTGAATGGGCTTGTTGGGCAGGGGGCGCTGGTTGAGGCGTGCAGTTATTTCAAGGACATGGTTGGGAGGGGGCTCTTTGTTGCACCACAGTATGGGGTGCTGAAGGACCTGCTCAATGCGTTGGTGAGAGATGAGAAACTCGAGCTTGCAAAGGATGTTTGGGGATGCATCGTGAGCAAAGGTTGTGAGCTCAATGTGAGTGCATGGACGATCTGGATCCATGCACTATACGCAAGGAAACATGTCAAGGAGGCCTGCCTATATTGCTTGGACATGCTTGAGGCAGGGCTGATGCCGCAGCTTGACACATTTGCAAAGCTGATGAAGGGGCTAAAGAAGCTCTACAACAGGCAGATTGCTGCTGAAATCACTGAGAAGGTGAGGAAGATGGCGGAGGAGAGACATGTTAGCTTTAAAATGTACAAGAGGCGTGGGGTGAAGGATCTTGAAGAGAAGCCTAAGGCGAAAAGGAGAGGGCAGAAACAGAGTCGCTGGAGGCAGGCTGGTCAAGGTCGGTCTAACTCTATCAGGCATGCTGACCTTTTGGATTCTGCTGATGAAGAATTTCCTAGATAAGTGAAATAGAAGTTGAAGAGGGTAATGCACCTTCGCTTGATTATATTGTTCTTGGGAGTGATAGATTTATGATGCAATCAAGAAGGAAATGCTAGAGTTCATAAAATGAGCATCAAAGTAATATCGGGCTTGCTGAGGACGGACCAGATTTGCAGTACTTCTACTGCTACCTGATCTTGAGGCAAGAACCAAGTGACACTACGATTATTTCTGTAGTTTGTGTGCCAGTGTGTACTTCAATATTCAAAGCCCTTGAGAACTGTGAGCTCACTTGTTGAAGTTGATCCGAGTTCATATCCTATCCCTATAGGACACTATATTACCTCATGTTAGAGGTGACATGACTGGTGCTAGGGTCATGTGCATGCTTTCGTTAGAGGTGACATGACTGGTGCTAGGGTCATGTGCATGCTTTCAGACATGATGTCAACTTGTATCAACTAGCTCTGATTTGGTTTCTTTTCTGTGTAGGTCTCGTCTCCCTCATCCTATATATGTACCTCAATAGTCTATAAGAGTAAGAGCCTTATTATAATATCTCCTCATACTCGCCTTCATGTGTGTGATTTTCTGTAAGGGTTTTTCACGTTAAACTCGTGTCTCATATTTTTTTGACCTTCTACTTTTGCTATGCATTTTATAACAAGTGACATCAGACCCGGGGAGGCACGCTGCACGGCGTCGTCGGATCAAGATCTGTTCGAAGATCTGTTCGAAGAAAAAAAATTGGAGAAATTTTCTCTGTATTCGAGCAGTCGATGAATTCGAAGAAAAATCCGTTCCCAAGTTCGAGACGACAACCAAGAGCTAGCAGGAAATAAATACAGAGCCTAAGGGCATCCACAATATTTAGAGACTGTATAGCCTCTAAACTGGGACCCACAGAAATGCTCTAACCTTAGCATAATTTTCTACAATGTATGGAGGCTACTGTTGCCTCTAAGCCACCATTCTGTTTCTCATTGGTCTCTCTCATGGCAGGTGGGCTTTGCAAAAAAAAAAAAAATTATTGCTTGGAGGAGGAGAGGCAGCAGCGTTAAGCAAAGTTGTTTTGAAGCTATTATCTGCAGTATTTAGAGATAGCCTCTAAGGTACTCTCTCATCTTAGAGATAAAAATTCGAGTATACTAGGTATTTGTTTCTTGGCGTCAGCAGCAGCATTCTGCAGAAAGAAAGATTTCTTCCTCGATCCAAGCGACGCTAGGAGAGAAAGATTTCGCTGTGCCACGACAGCAGCAGCTGTTGGCAATGCCTGCGGCAAAAATAGGAAGTAGCCTGGGTTTTACTAGATCGCGCTGCTCCCGTACCAGCTGCAGGAATCCGCCGTGTGATGATGATGACATGGCACGGCCATGGCGCCCGTCCGGCCGGAGCGGAGACCGCCCGACGCTTGCATGAGCGATCATCGTAGGCATGGCGGTCGCCACGCACGCAAGCGCGTGCATGTACGTACGTACGTACGTACGTACATCGTCGTGTATATATGATGGATATATCCACATGCGTGGGGCGCGGGACATGAATAGCTAAGCCGTGTGTACGAATACACCATACATGCATATACAGTAGCATGCTTAGCGCCGGCGCCGTCTAATACACGACGAAACCGCGGCGTGCTATCTACGCGACTGTATACGCAACGGGAGTAAACAGTAAAAAAGAGCGCACACACGCGGCAGGCGGAGCGGAAGCGAGAGCGCGGCACGCATCGGCCGCAGGGAAAGCGAAGACAACGTGGATGCGCTCGCCGCTCGGAGAGCCTCGGGTATAATAAGGGGATTATTCGCTCGAGATCACACAGACATTGTATTATTTCATGTCAAACATAGTATGATCAATATTAGGTGCTATTCGGTTGGGCTGAAATAAACTGGTTTGTGTCTGAAATTATATTATAGCTGGCTGAAATTACATTGTATCTGATGGTGACTTATTTGGCGTAATTAAATTAAAAAAAATAAAAATAGAAAAAACAGATTAGCCCGTCATAGGCAATGTGAACGAATACGAGAAAAAAGAACCGACAAAAAAAGCTCAAAATAGATAAAAAGCCAGAAAAAGACAAAATTTAGAAATAACAAAAAATAAGCCAGAAGTCAGAAGTTCAAACCCAAATGAGGGAAGCCTTAGGGTCATACGTAGATTATATTAGATATAGTATCAATCTATAGTAATCGATTCTAATTTGATTTTCTTCTTTATGTGAGACTCATCTCTCTCACCCTATATATGTACTTTAGTAGTTTATAAAAAAATGAGAGTCTTATTGTATTATTTTTTCATACAGTGAATTTTATAAGAATTTTTTTTACGTTAAATCTATATTTTTTGTTCATTTGATCTTTTCTTTGTCGTGCTTTTTATAACATCGATTCGGCCCTGTTGAGTTTGGGCAGAGCCGCGAATGCCTTCCGTGATGCTGACTCTACCACTGCATCATCCAGGCTCTTCATGAAATCCATCAGCCTCGGCCTAGCCACGAGAACATAGTGAAGGTTGGATACTGGCCAGCAACCAGCAAGTACGATACTAGCACACTGCCTGGCCTAACACCAAGAAACCAAGTGAGTGCCCAATGAATGAATCAAATAAACCCCAGCCAAAAAGATATTAGTAGCATGGCAAGAATCCAAGTGATCGCATTTCAGCAAAAAATCTAATCGTATGTTTGGCAACAAGCACCGCGCCCTAGGAACAAGAACCTCAAAGCATGAAAAGGAAAGGAAGCTAAGAACAGGATAAGACCGACCGACCCACCCACACTTGCCGCGGGAGAGCTTCCACTGGAGGAGGCATACTAGCTCGGGCTCGGCGAGGAAGGGGTCCGGTTCGCCACGGCGCAGGAGCGCGGGGAGGTTGTGACGGTAGAAGGAGTCTCCGCGGTGGTCGAACTAAGATTTAGTTACATCCTAAACTCAGTAGTGGAATGATCTAGACTATTTAGGTTGAATCATGAGAATATTACCTTAGACTGGACTGAATTTACCGAAACTATACACTAGTTATTTTTTCTTATCCTCGAGCTAAAGTTTATCCTACCTAGAGCCTAGTTCCACCCCTGAGTCCATGTCCACAGGGTTGGGCTTGCCAAGGGACGTAGGCCAGAGGTCGTACGCGGCCAGCACCACATGCCACGCCGCCGCGTTGCTGCTTGCAAAGTCCATGTCTCCACCATCGCTGGTGCCAGGGGTGGCGGCTTCTGAAACAGGAGGGAGTTGCCTACAACTGCAAATGGTGGTACGAAAATTGGTCATCTCAGCCTCTCTGACCTGGCTAGGTTAGTTCTAACTCCAACGGTTACAGTTGGTTCTTTTCAGCTGCCATTATAGTTTAAGGCTGCGATTGATATCTTTTAATTCTAGTGTGAGCGTTTATATAAATAAATCAAATATCGATAATCCGTTTTAAAAATACTGTCCCAATAAACCTATTCGAAAAAGAAGAGGTCGTCCACAAGTCCGAACCAAGCTGTGAATTTCCTAGCAACTGTAGTGTTTTTTGCGTGATTATATGTTGTTAGATAAGCTTCATAGGATACTTAAATTTTAGATTTCAGAAAAATTGAGACACAATCTAACAATTTTAAAATTTAAGAACTAAAATTGTAGATAGTGTCAAAACATAGAGATCATGATAAAGTAATAATCATTCCCATAAACAAATTCGAAATACATCTCCGCGGAGAGCAATTCTCCATTTATCAAGTTGGTTCTTGTATGAATCAAAATCACAATAATAACAAGTTCAAGAAAGTGGACATTTGAACACCAAAGTTAAGCGGTGCTATTTGATTTTGAAGCTAACAATGAAGTTGATCAACAGGATTTTGGTTTGTTGCCAAGTCATAAAAGTATAAGACTTAAAAAAGGCATAAAAGTATAGAATTATGGTGATGATGAAGTTTAAATAAAATTCACACAACAAAAATTGAGCACAAACCAAACAGCTCAGTGACCAAAAGGAAATCAAATTATCTAGCCAAAAAACCAGGCCTTGGGTTTGCATGGCTAAATGTTGGCCCCTTTTTTCTTTTCTTTTCTTGACGAATAATCCTGGACGTTGATTTATGTTGGACGGCACAGATAGGACCCGTTGCAGAGTTTTCCGCTATAACCTAACCACTTCATTCGCCGGCAGTTCCACCTCCCTCTTAAACCCTAGCGGCAGTCGCCAAAAAAAAAGAGCTGTGGCCGCCATGGCGAAACAACGCGGCTCGCGCAAGCAACGGAAGGCGAAGCAACACGAGACGGAGCAAGAGGTTGAGAACCACCACGAGGCTACCTTAGCTGAGGTGGACGAGGAGGAAGAGCATGTAGAGACGGCGGCGCACGAAGACGCCGCCGCCGCCGCCGCCGCTTCCGACGACGAGGAGGCGTCGGCTAGTCAGGAATCAGGAGCCGCCGGCAGCGAGGAGGCGGAGCGGGAGAGCTGGGACTCCGAGAACGGCGGCGTGGAGGAGGGAAAGGGAGAGGAGAAGGTGAGCTTTGATGAGCTGGGCTTGGACGAGCAGCTGAAGAGGGCCTTGAGGAAGAAGGGCATGGCCAATGCCACCCCGATCCAGCGAGAGGCCATCCCGCTCATCTTGGTGCGCGATTTCTGGCTTCCACGCCTTCTTTCAATTTCTTCTTTTTTGTGTTTTGTGCGAATTTGGTGGAACTATTCGATCTTAATAACCCAATCGGCTCAAATGCTCGGTTTTGTTGGCATTTTAGTGAATGATTACTTAGTGTCACCATGTCGAGGCTAATTAGGAAAAGGAAAAATTTGTTCAGTAGCACTGAAAGATCGCCACTTTCGGAAAATACCACTAAAAAAATCGAACTCCGGAAATTACCATCAAAAGATTCAATATTCTTCGGGATTTACCATTCTGGACAAAAATGCCCTTACCCCTTCGCTCCGTCGCGAGATGAATGCCCGAAGGGGTAAGGGCATTTTTGTCTTTATCCCTTCACATTTTTGCCTAGAATGGTAAATCCCGAAGAATGTTGAATCTTTTAATGGTAATTTCCGGAGTTCGATTTTTTAGTGGTTTTCGAAGTGGCGATCTTCGATCATCAACAAATTTTCCCTTAGGAAAAAAACGCTGAGATGTGAGAAATAATGTAGGCACTATGGAATTTTGGGTCCCTTTCCTTGCAACAAATTTTAGTTTTGTTAGTTTGGTGATAATGTGACAATTGCAGTACAATTCCGGTGGCCTGCTTTCTCTGGTGAACTTTTTTGGATTAGGCGCAGCAGCCTGCTATTATTTGTCAATGCAGACCATACTAAATTGAAGTTAGTTTTAGGGAAGCGCATCATAAGAAGGATCTGGTACATAAATTGCTGTAGCCATTTAGTTCAAAATGCAGCACTAACTCTCTAGACAATCCCTTATTTAAACTATGTGCAAAAGTTTAAGTTTTCAGTAGTTTGTGGTACTGAACAACAGCCTAATGCTGTGATTCTAGGAAGGGAAGGATGTGGTCGCAAAGGCCAAGACTGGTTCTGGAAAGACCTTTGCCTACCTTCTCCCAATGCTGCACGAGCTATTAAAGTTGTCCTCAGAAGGGCGTGTTCGAAAATCTGCACCGAATGCCTTCATTCTGGTGCCGACTCGCGAGTTATGCCAGCAGGTATCTGACCTCTACTTTTTCGGAGATGTTTTGTGTGGGTAGCTCGATTATTAGAAAGTTAACAATGTAGTAGTTTAATAATTCTCTATTTAATACACATCCTGATTCATACATGATAACATGAATTGTTGTTCTATTTGACGTTGGATGCACTAAGATATTTTTTACGAGTTCTTTGAATGCCAGACCTGCTTATAGTAGTTCAATGGTTTATATTACAATGTAGTGCATTGTAAATAAACTTGTAATTCTTATGTTCACTATTACTATATTTTACCTGATTGCATAATTGCCATTAACTATTAATATCATGTGATTACACTATAACTTGCTTTTTTTTGTTTCTTCATACCTTCTTCTCTAGAAAAAGAACTCATGTCTTCGTCATTGTTTAATGAATTTGATTCTTGTAGGTTTATAATGAGGCATTGTCTCTCCTTGAGTTTTGTGCATCCAAATTAAAGGTTGTCCAAGTGACCGCGAGTATGTCAGATAAGGATATTGTGAGACATTTATATCTTCTTTGATTCTTATTTTCTCCAAATAGTATTCGTGATTTTGTTGAGGGGTTACATATATTGGCACAGCTAACTTGCTTTTGCCTGTTATTTGCAGACTGTTGCATTGTCTGGCCCCCCTAATATTCTTGTGACAACTCCAGCTTGTGTTGCAACATGCATATCAAAGGGCATTGTTCGTGGATCATCTATTAAAGAGTCACTTTCAATGATGATTCTTGATGAGGTGCACTTTGTTTGCCTTTCTCAATTTATTTTATTTTTAGTTTGACGTGCATATTGTCGCATATTGGAGTGGTTGATTTTGAAAAGATTTTATTTCCATAAGGAAATAAGTTTTCATTATATATTTGAAATATTAAATTCTATGGTCTTGTCCCATGTTAACATGAATGTTGCTGCTGAAGTTGTGGATAAAGTTGCGGCTCTATTATTTTGCACAATAATCTTTTGCTCTGGTGATTGCTCTGCTTCGAGTTAAAAATTTGTTTAGTTGACTCGAGTTTATTTTTGTGTATTAGTGCATATGCTGATATTTGACATGTGCCATTGCAAAAATGTGAAATTTTATATATGCCACTGCAAAATTTGAAAACCTTTTCTTTTATGCCACTGCCCAGTGGCACTTTTAAAAATCTATTATGTTTTGGAGTGGCATAGATATTTTTAATAAGTTGCATTGGCAAATGCCAAACATACTGTTTTGCAGTGGTGTATATCAAATTCCAACCTTTTTCCGTTGAATATATCATAATGCCTCCAGCAAGTTCCTTTTGAAAAAGTTACTAATCTATTAATGGTTAGTTCCCAGGCTGACCTCCTTCTATCATATCGCTGTGAAGATGACTTAAAAGCTCTTGTCCCACATATCCCAAGAAGTTGTCAATCCATTCTGATGTCTGCAACTTCAAGGTAAGATTTGGTTACTCTTTCATCCTTTTCTGCAATTTTTCGTTCTAACTTAACTCCACAGCGTACATTGACGATTGCTCTAAGCATCTCATTAACATGAATCATGTGGATGGAGCTTGGCACTTCAAATTGTGGATTTCTTGCTGCTTCCAATGTTATCATGCTCATTCTTTTAGTGGATGGTTGCTGTTCAACATGCTTGCGCCACTGCATCTCTTTATGGGATTTGCTAGTAGTTTAACATGTGTTTACCATATATAGGCTGGAGGTTGAATCTACACTATTTTTGCCCATTGAATTGGGAGAACATAAGCTGTAGTAGTTTGATTTACTCAATCCCTTTTCTTCCATTTGGGTTCATATGTTTGGTCTAATATCAAAGTTGACTTTGTTGCAGCTCTGATGTTGAGAAACTGACAAAGCTACTTCTGCATAACCCTTTTATTCTAACTCTTACGGAGGTTGGTCACGCGAAGGATGATGTGATCCCTAAGAATGTGCAACAATTTTGGGCAAGTATCCTTTGCTGTCTTTTCATGTCACATCTATATATTTGTTGATCTCTGTTTTCTTATAATATCACTCCAACTTGGAGGTTCTCGAATTCCTAGAAGTTCCCAGCAGATATTTTGTACAAGTTATGGTTCCAAGTTCCTGTCTAGCCCTTTTCTGGGACCATTGTTAAATGATTCTTTTTTTCATTTGCATTTCTTGCTGCTGATTTCCCCCCTAGCTTTTGTGCATTAATTTCTATATCACACATTACATTTCATTCAACCTTCTGCCCACAGATTTCATGCAGTACTAAGGATAAGATGCTTTATATCCTTGCCCTCCTGAAGTTCGAGCTTATTCAGAAGAAAGTTCTAATATTTGTCAACTCAATTGACATGGCATTCAGATTAAGACTGTTCCTGGAAAAGGTAAAATGGTGCCACTGTCTTTTTACGGTAGTCTAGAATTAAATGTGATTGATGATTTGGATCCGTAATCTGTTACCTGCCAATGCTCTTTTGATTCTTGCATTGTTTGAATTTATAAATTAGTCATATGTTGGCCAAACTTGATGTGTATTGTTTCCAGCCGCGGTCATCATCTGAACAGAAATCAAACTAAAATGTTAGATTAATTCTACTCTAGAATACTTAATAGTACAAAATTGGAAGTGCTATTTGAACATGTGTTGTTGCACACTAACAGATGAATATGGTGCAATAAATCAGGAGAAGTTCTATCAAGTTTGTAGCATGAAGCTAAATGCTGGTTTATTGGACACCACCAAAAAAACTTTCACATGATCCTGAATATATTATTGGAAATTCTTCTTTGCATAATCCTAAACTGTGGGTGAAGTAATAAAATGGGTGAGGAAAATGTCTGTGGTTGCCATTTGGGAGATGTTATGGCAGCTTTCCTTACACTATGATTATTTCCTGCAGTATGTCCTTCACTTTATTGCTTTTTTTAATGGAATACTTTGTTCACCGTTATTTCCCTCTATTCTGGTTTCTATTTTTTCATATACGCTTATTGATATAAATAACTATCTTCATGAGGAATATGCTGTACATTTTACAGTTCGGGATAAGATCTGCGGTGTTGAATGCTGAGTTGCCACAAAATTCTCGGCTACATATTATTGAGGTAGCATTTCTCCACAGCTTGCATTAAAATATTTTGTTTTTCTTTTTTGCAGATAACTGATCTCAAATTGTATTATCATGTGTGGTACCGTGCTTTGTATACATAGCCGATGATATTTTCTGCATTTGATCTTTCTTTTCTCTTAATTTGTTTGTCAAATAAGTTAATTATCTTCCTTGTGCTTCATTAGTTTGCATCCTTATTTTCATGGTTGTCACGGTGTCGCCAAGGTGTCGCCTTGGCGTCCTGGCGGTCCGGGGGGACACTGTGGAGGCTCGCCTCACCTTGGCCAACTAGGCGGGCGCCTAGGATTTTGCGGCATCCATGACGTCGCCTCGGTGTTCACGGCGAGCGGTTAGGCGCTCACCTTGGCTAGCTGGCAGGGGTGGGTCTGGGTTATTGAAATGAAAGTTCAATCAATGCGCAATGCTATCATCAGTGACTTTAAATCAATGCTTCGAGAGTGTAAAGACATAACCTCAACTAGCCGTTGGTCCAAAGGAAGTTCCTTGTACACATTTCCATGGTTGTCACGGCGGAGTCGGCGACCAAGGCGAGTGCTCGGTGCCAGGACGCCTAGGCGGATGCCAAGCCTGTACATGCATACATACGGTCGTATGTACAGCCGGTCCCCTCCCCCCATAAAATGTATCACCTCTCTCTCCCGTCTCTCGCATCTCTCTCCCAACCTCCTCTCTCTCTCGTCTCTCTCGTTGCGATTCCTCTCCCCGCCGCCGCCTCTCCTCGCCGCCGCCTCCCTTGCCCGCCGCCTCCTCTCTCCCAGGTGCCTCCTCCCCTCCCCGCCGCCTCCTCTCCCTGCTACCTCCTCTCCCCGGCGCCTCCTTCCCCCGGTCGCCGCCTCCTTTCCAGGGCGCCTCCTCCCCTCCCGGTCGCCTCCTCCCCCTCCCCCAAGACGCGACGAGTGTCCATGGTGTCCACCCAGCTCCGTCGTGACGCCTAGGCGACACCGTGACAAGCATGCATATTTCACATTTTCACTAAGCATGTTGCATCAAGATTAAAAGATAAACATGACATATCTGATTTATGTAAATATGATGTAACAAAACGCCTAGTGATGATCTCCTGTTATCTACACCAGCAGATTATACTAGATGCTTAGCTTCGTGATACTTCCAAGATGTATTAGCTTTTATTTCTGTGATCTTCTAATCATGATAGCAGGAATGAGTTCAAACCTCTTATTGTGAGATTTAAATTATTGTCTAAACATGATAATTTGTAATATGATTTGCATAACTTGTGGATTAACGGAGTTCTCTTCTGGAAATTGACCAATAGACCAAGTCATCAGCTGCCTCTAACCTAGGGAGGTGTGCTGTAATGCTGTCTAGCTCGTTGTATCTCACCTTGAGGATGCCATGACGCCCGCCTGGAAGCTATGGTGTCCTGGCGCCTCTCAGGCACCGTGGTCGCCAAGTCTGCCGTGACAACCATGCTTATTTTAACTTGTCATAATCTTTAGTAAGAAGGAGCCATGACTCTTTTTTTTAACTATACCACATCACAGGATTTCTAACAGTATCCAGCGTTCTAAAAAAGTGTAAGTGGGTGCTTATGGCCTTGTAAATGTTTGTATATTTATAAGCAAAAAAGTCTATATCACCCCTTGAACTTTGATACCGCATCTACTTAGCACCCTTAACTATAAAACCATATATCCTATCCCCTAAACTTGTAAAACCGGACCACTTAACCCCCTAGGCTGGTTTTGGAGGTGGTTTTGCTATGGTGGAAGGTGATGTAGCCTGGTTGTACCACGAGGGCTGACACATGGAGGCTGACACATAACACTGCTATTTATATTTGTTCGTATGTAATATGTATCACTATTTTTTTATACTGTGTGTGAATAGCAATATCTTTGTGTGCTTTTGAATTTCGTGACCCTGATTTTTCACAACTCGAAAAACAATTGAAACAGCAATTTAATCACATAAAGCACAGCCTGAGTTTTGCAATCATCAATGAAGTAAAATGTTATTCAAGGCTACCATCAACTGTGTTCCAATTATTTAAAAATGTGATATGTAACTTTTGTGATTTTTCATGAGAAGCCTGCACAGACTGCTTGCTTGCATTGACCAGGTGCCTCTGAAAGTGATTTAAAATATGTTCCTTTTAGGCATTCAATGCTAGGCTATTTGATTATCTGATAGCAGCGGATGACAATAAACCAAAGGAGGAGAAGCAACCCAATGAGGAAAACAGAAAAGAATCAAGGGTGTCCCGTAAACATTTGCAACAAACTTTAGATGCCGAATTCGGAGTCGCCAGGGGAATTGACTTCAAAAATGTTTTCACAGTAAGTTAATATCGTGATCTACTCAAGCATATCTAAGGAGGACTAGTGGACAGACATCAATATTTGCCTTGTTCTAAAGGCACTTATAGTCTTATATTTTTATCTTGGACCTGAAAGTGACATCAATTTATAATTTTGTTTTTGTTATGCGAATTTAAATTTTATATTCATCATGAGCAACTGGTGCTGAATTTGATGTAGTTTGAAATAATCAACAAATGCTCTCTTTATAAAATAAAGGAAATAAGGGGTTTATTTCAAGTTCTGTAGTGCGGTTTCACCGATGGTTCTTTTTTTTACAAAGATGTATAACAGAAGTTTTGGGAATATGTCACCTTTTTCTGGCTTATCTGCTAAACAAGAATAGAATATATTTTAAGAAATCAACCACTCAACTGTATACATGAAGCATTGAGTTAAAGAGTTGAAGTCTCTTATTTGTTCTTACAAATTCATGGTATAGTATTTGTTGTTATTTACATAGTTCCGACTTGTAATTTCTAGATCAGGTTGCAGGATTAATTTTTTATCTTTAACCTTTCATTAGGTAGTTAATTTTGACATGCCTCCAAATCCTGCTGGGTATGTTCACAGAATAGGACGAACAGGGAGGGCAAATAAGATTGGTGCATCCATATCGCTTGTAAGTTCAATTTTTCATATGGTTCAATCACACGAACTATTGTCAGAAATGGTTAAAATGTTTTGTAGATCCTGTATGTTCTGTTATTTATTTCCTCTTCTTTGGTATTCACCTTGTCAGGTTTCACCAGAGGAGAACAATATTTTTGAAGAGACTGAACATATGTTGCAAGATGCTGAAAAAAAAGACACCAACTGTATTTCACCTTTCCCATTGCTTACGAAAAATGCTATCGAGTCTCTACGATACAGGGCTCAGGTATGGAGTATATATATCGTGGATGATCTATACTCGATTTCTTTCTGAACATATTCTCAATTGCTATTTCTGCCTATCTATTCAATATGATGCTAGAATAGAGTGGGAACATTAAAATAGAAGAAGTTAGGTATTGAGCAGCTTTGTTAAATAGTGGTGCTAATATTAGAGTGAATTAGTCACAGGGTTCAGAAAACCGCTGAGAACCAGCTTGTAAAACGGAACAGGGCAGGTTCCTGTTTTCTGAGCCCTGAGCCAGCTCATAGCCCTAAACCGCCCCTTTAGTCCTAATTTCTTGCTAAATAGATCTATTATTACTTGTTACTTATATTCCAAACATCAAAAATTGGAAAAACTCAAAATTGAATGTTGCAAACCAAACACCGGACGGGTTTCCTAAACCCTGTTTAGGCATGGGTCTGGATCTACTCTATAGTAATTACTGACTAGTGAAAGTCTGAAAGTTAATCTGGTAATGCCCCAAGCCCCTGTCCAGCTGTTGGCAGCAATGGTTTTCTTGCATTTTATTATCCATATATTGCTACTAGTTGGAGATGATTCTGAGTGTAGGTTTGCTATACTAAAGGGTCTGTTCATATTGGCTTTTGCTGATGGCTTTTGGCTGCGGTTGATGAATAGTAGTGGCTGATGAATAGTAGTACATTATGTAAAAAAGACGGTGCATGAAAGGTACTACAATATTCGGACCGTCATGCGACTTACGAAATTGTGATATAATAAAATACAAAATACATTACAATATGTAAAAGCGAAAAGTAGTGGCTAATGAATAGTTGTGTCTGATAGAAACAGCTTATAGAAGCTGGGGCGTTCGTATTAGCTTCTGCAGAAGCCAGAAGTAGAAGCCAATATGAATATGTCCTTTATTCAATTGTCTCAATATGAGTTGTTATCTTCAGATGTTTCATTCCCATGCATTGCATTTTTATCTGAATTTCTGAAGCCTGGTAAGGAAGTCCATTTGTTTTAATAATGCAATGCCTGCTGTGGCTTTTTCTGTGAGGGGATTGATGGGCCAAGCTGTTGTGCTAACAGTAACCAGGCTGTTATGCAGAACAGTTTGGTTTTATCTGTTCTGAACTATATCTTAACCCTACTGGTGCTAATTTGCTAGCTGCTAGCACACTGGGTCCATTTTGCAAAAATTCTTTTAGCAACTATTCGTCTTTCAACTATGGTTTATGGTCACTGGATATATTTATAAAGCAATACTAATTTGGGTAGCTAATGTTAATCAACATTTGTTTTACAGGATGTTGGTAGGAGTGTGACAACCCGGGATATAAAGGAAGCACGTCGTCAAGACATAAAGAATGAAATCCTTAATTCTGAGAAGTAAGAAAGTGTTTGATCGTCAAGGAAGGCTAAGTGTTAGGAAAATGCACATAACATGAGTATAATTGAATCTCTTGAGAAAAAAAGGAAAATGCACATAATCTTGCTCTGTAGGGTTTGAGAACTTCTTAATATATTACTAGTTACTCAACTGCATCTCGTCATCTGTTTCAAAAACAAACTCTTTTTTGTTGATAATAAAAGGAAGACATCAAGATATAAAATTCCACTTTTCTTAATATTTCATGAAAGTCCCATACTTTTCTTCTAATAGTGATTCCATTTTCTCTTGTCCTTGATAGGTTGAAGGCTCATTTTGAAGATAATCCAATGGATCTTGGTTAGATTTATCAGTCTTGTTCAGAAGAGTGGTATTAGTATTTAACATGTCTAAATGAATAGTGCTTAATATTTTTTCTCTCTTTTCAGATTTGCTTAAACATGATAAGTTACTAAGCAACAAAGAAATTCCTGCACACCTGCGTGATGTTCCTGAGTACCTAATTGATCCCACAACAAAAGAAGCCAGCAATGTAGTCAAACTTTCAAGGGCTGCTATGGGTATTGATAAGCCCCGAAGGAGGAAAAGATTGGGATTCAAGGGAGGATCAGGCAAAAGTAGTGATCCCCTTAAGACCTTCTCTGCTGAGGTACGTTTATCCATTCAATGACTTAAGAAAATTTTAGAGTGAAAGAATACTGCAACTTGCAAGGTCATATAATCTGACTTTCATTACAGTTCCCGATCTTATATGCATATCCTGCTTTCCCGAGCTGTTCTCAAATTCAGTTGTTGCATTTATTATTTGATCATGAGATATTGATGCCATGCTTAATAGATTGACCAGATTCTATAGTTTGGATAAATGTAGCACCGTTATTCTAGATGAGCTATCATTGTTACAGAAATATCAAGCATTAATATTCATGATTGTGCACCCCTGATTTGTTCCTTTAATTCAACTGTTAAATAATGCTCCTATGCTGCCCTTTCATGTTATTCTGATCTTTCTTGTTTGCTTCCAGGGCAAATCACGGAGACGAGGGAGGAAGGAAAGAGACCGGGAACCAGATAGAAGAAAGAGGAGGAAGAAGGCGGAAAGCTAATTTATTGCAAGGAGTTTGCTATCAAGTTTGCTTAATTTTGTAGGTTTCTTGTTTTGCGTCTGGTAACTTGTAGCATCTCGAGAGATGGGGGGTTCTTAAGAAAAGAGGCAGGATTTATGCAAGGTAAAGAGTGCTATGCATAACATTATCCGGCAAAGGAGTGAAGAATTTATCTATTGCCTAGGAAATTCTTAATTTTTTAAAAAAAACTAGTATCATGCACTTCCTCTTGATCCATTCTGGAAATATCAACAGAGAACTTCGGCTGTGTTACAAATGTAAAGGGAGCTTCAAGATTTCATCATACAAAAAATTCTCTTGACCACAACTGGGAATATTTCAAGACCAAAACTGAAAAAAAGAGAGAGAGAAAGTAAACCTGGCGTTCTTGGTACCAAACGCGCCAATTTGGTGACGTGCAGTTAAAAGCTAAAAGCTGTTATGGTCGGACAATACTATACATGAAGACACAAGCATGTATACGTTGGGTCTATCATGCTGCGTCAATCACATTGAATCGAGTACGTTGTGTGTCACAACCAGCCAAGGGGGTCGGGTGAGACCAGCGTCGGTGTAGCAATAGTAGACGTAGGTACATCGGCTATTTAGGGCGTTGTTGTAGATATGGCAAGTTATCTTGAGTAGTAGGTACATCGGCTATTTAGGGTGTTGTTGTAGATATGGCAAGTTATCTTGAGTAGTTAGTATCTTTTTAAAGTTTATTGATTGCTTTCTTTGATAGTTAAGAAGTTAGCGATTAGTTTCTATTTGTTATGGATAAGATTAAGATTAGATTCTATTTGTTATGGGAGCTCATCTATATAAAAGGGCTACCATATGCTATTAGAATTAGAAAAGAATCAGTTACCTTTTCTTCCCCCTCTGTCCATTTCCTGTGTGCACAGGGCTCTTGGCCAACTAGCGCCTTCTCGTCGCCGATCATTCAAGATCCGGCGTCTTCTCGGCGATGTTTACCCTCAATGCAAGCAAGCCTATAACAACTTAGTATCAGAGCCACTCACCATGACTTCTGATGCTGAAGAACTCAAGGCCATGAGGGGCCTCTACGCTGAACTCTGCTTAGGAATCCAAGATTGCATGAGGCTTACGATGGAGGTCAAGGAAGAACTCATGGCGAAGAAGTAGCACCAAGTTGCACTGCCAACGCCACCACCACTGCCGGAATAGGTGGCGCCGTTGGCGTCAGCGGCGGTGCTAACACCATCGGCTTCACCACCGGTGCTACTTTTTCGCTGATGGCAAAGGAGATGCAGCGTAATGTTGCATTGGCCATGACACAATCGACGACAACACAAGGGGCAGGAGCAATGGTGGCCATACCACGGCAACGACGTTGCTATTGTTACTTCTTCATCCGACACGGATAGCGGTGCGTCTTCAAGCGACGTCGGCGTAGCATCTTCCTAGGTCGACGCATGGGGTACAAACCACACCCTGTGATTGCGGCAGCACTGCTTAGAGAAGTGGATACAGCAATGCTTCTCCAAGCGATCCTGGTGTGCTTTCCGACCAAGAAGCGTGCGTATATGTCGCCTCTGGACACGGATGCCTCTGACTATGTCCCGGCTAAGAAGCGTGTCCACGCCTTTGCGCCACCATCGGAAGACGCCATCGCTTCTCAAGGCGAGGCGCTTGCTAGAGCGGAGGACCCTCGCAGGCTCAGAAAGTTGGGGCTTGGAGGCCTTGGGGACAAATACACGCGTGGGGCGGTGGGCCCCGAAGGTCGGCATGGGCACCGCGGGCTCGTTGTCGTCGTCTTGGTCCTCTCGCGGCGGCGGTGCGGGTGGCAGGATGTTGGTGGGGACCCGACGGCGATTAGATCCAGCGTGCTTCCTCGTCCAACATGGATACACCGCCGCCCCTCAGCTTATCCTCTAGAAGGAGGGGAATCATTTCGAATCGAAGACAAGAGGACGAGGAGGAGGGGTCCAAGACTGGATCTTGCAGGCGAGATCAGATCGAATCGGGGCCGCGGCCAATGGTCTCCACGGCGAGCTGGAGCAAGCACTCGACACGCAGGTGCACAGTGCTATGGCGGAGCCGGCGCGGGAGGCGACGATGCCGAGTTGTGCTGCTGCGAGAAGAACGACATGGTAAGCGGTGCCAGCGTCGGCAAGGAGAAGGTAGGGATGACGGTGGAACGGTGGGGGACAGGCCGCAGAAGGTGCAAGGGGTGCGGTGAGAGCACGGTCGTGGTGTTACTGCTGCGTCCTGGCACCTGTGCGCGTGCGCACCGTGCGTAGTCGAAGTATGCAGTGGTCGAAGCTCGAGTTCGAGTGCGAAGTCGGAAGTGTTCGAGTGCCATCGGTTGTTGTCGCACTACAGTCCATCAGCGTTTTGCTGGTCCTTCTCTTTGTGTCGTTCCTCCCGCGACACGGTCTTTCGTTGATATGGGGCACCTCGGGTGGCAGCTATGGTCGCCACCCTGTAGCTCAAGGACAAGCTGTTTCCAGAGGATAGGAGTGATGTCATGGTCGGAAAACACTACACGTCACGTAGAGACGTAAGCAGGCAGGCTCAAATCTTGAAAGCGTGTCGACCAAGTTGAAAGCTAGAGAATTTTCTTCCTTCAGAAATGTTTACGTAAGACAACTGCGGTTTGCTCCCTACGCAGAACTCTGAAGTAACAATAAGCATCTCTATAGAGAACCCAACAGGTACTTTTGATCTTTTGTGCAACAAGTCCTATTGGTTCTGAATAGAATTATCTCCATTTATTTACCTCGAAGTTCTAAAGAGACGAAGAACCACACAACGGTTTCATCAAACACCATGCCGGCGTACTCCTGTGCTAAAAAAGATGCAGATATCTTTTTAAAAATAAAAGTTAGATTGCAGATAAATCCACGGCCAGTTGCCAGTGGCAGAACATCACCGCGTCCGCTCAAGAGGTTCGATAGCATACAGAAGGGCGTTTGACACTCCACACACAAGCATCAGAAGGTACTCACAAGGCACTCCCTTAATTTTCTTGAATAGTTGCTTTTTCAATGGAAAATCAGATCAACTTCTTGCTCTTACTCGAGAGATTTTGCTCGTTTCCCAGAATGAAATTAGGATCCTAGTACGATTGTTTCAGTCTGTTACTGTCGATCATGCGAAAATCAGCCCTTGATTAGTGCTATTTTTGGTTCCTCAACTTCCACTTGCTGAGGACTCCTAAAATGTGTGAAACTTCTTGTTGCAAAAAATGCACGATTCATGAAACTTTGGGGGTTTTGTACCAACAATGACAACATGCCATTCTACTAATTTAGTACGCTTAGGCCCGTGAATATATAATATAGGGTTCCCGCTTTCCGCAAGCTAAAGCACGACAGAAATTTACCGTGGAATCAGTTCTTGAGCTCCAACTGTACACGATCTTCAGATGCCATACCACACACCATACACTATTGGGAGCAAGAGAAGGAAACCGGCAACAAATGGTTAGGCCTCCAGCTATACAAAACTTGATTCTGCAAGCGCTTTAAGATTCACAGAACAACTCCAGAGCTATACCAGCTACTCACTGTTCAATCTTCATGGAACCTGCTGAGTACAAAAGGAGCATTTCTGTAAGTTGGATAGATCACTATGACCGTATAAAGTTTTTGAAAAAAGACAGTATCATATGTACCAGCATTGTTTGTGCTGCTATCCGCTGCCACACCAGGGTTGAAGTTCATATGAGGAGTGTTCTGAAGCCCTTCCCACATTTCAGGTATCTACATTCAAGGTTCACATAAGTCCATTGCCGTGGCTTCAGATGCTATATGTGATTGGCATGTCGTGAAATGGACTGAAGTTACCTCGTTCATTGTCGAAACGTTGTGGAATGTTCCCTGCAATACATCCACAGGATTGGAAACATTGCACATCATATCTGGCTGCATGGTTCCTTGGTTAAAATGAGCAGCAAGTGTGCTTGATGCTGGGTCAGCTCCATATAAAACAAGATGCCTATCTTGTGAAAGCATCATCTACAAACAAGAATTTACGTTGAACTAGCGGGTGAAACATCTTTGGAAAGATTTAGAATGGTCTGCAGTGCATTTACTTGTTTGGATAGAATCTGCTCAATATCAAAGCCAAGCTCAGGATTGACAGTTGCAAGTTTCATCGACAAGAACTGCAAGTTCCACATTACATTAGAGTACAGGAAGATATTCCAACAAATGCCATATACTCAGGAACAATTAAACTGCACTAATAGTACCTCAACTTGTCGTTGTAATAACTGCACATAATTGATTATCTCATCAAGCATGACTGCCTTGCCAGTAATCTGAGAGAAGGGACATGGTAAGGTGCGGAGTACAAGATAGTCTTAAGAGAAGTTTCTTACACCAAAAAGAAGAAAGTTACCTTGCTACATCCTGGAACAAGATCTTGAAGAAGCTTCATTCTCTCACTTATCTTTTTTCTCCTCAGCTGCAATGAGTTCCATCAACTTCAAGCATGAGTAAAGGAAGAGCATAAAGCAAACTGAACTGGGAGTGGGAGCTCAATAGTACTAATCAGAAGTTTACTCTTTCTGCAAGGCTGTGGCTATTAGTGGATTGGCCTCGCTTTGCCCGGACATGAACATAATCTTCTTTAGTACCATTGCCATCAGAAGAATCTTCCTTGCTTTGCATTTTGGGCGAAATCTTTTTGTTGCCCTCCTCCACCGAATTCCTTTCTGGATCAGATGAAACATCTGATTGTTGATCACCCACATTCTAAACCAACAATTACAATACAGTTAGTCATTACCATAAGAAACCATCTACACATCTAAATTAGAACAAGAAGATAGGCCACAAATAAAGCTTACTTGCATCCTGCTACTTGCAGATGGGTTTAGCAAGGCAAGGCAGTCATCTGTTCCTTTCCTTTTGTTCACACCACCACTATGCTCATCACTCATTTGGATGTTTTGACAGAATGTACCTGCAAGAATTATTGCTATTACCATCAACTACAGAATCATCACCTTCAAAAAAAAATCTCACCAACTGCATGATAAGAAATACTAACCTGTAGAAAATCTATACAATCCCGGCCTTTCTTCTAACTCCATGCCGTAAGCTTGAAATCCATATGGCCCACAGCTATACCCCATCTTTTGATGCATCGTGACAGAATTCCAATTGACCTCCAAGAATTCTTTACCACTATTTGCAGCAGGACCTTGATCAGATTGCTGGCCTGAATACATCTCCAATTGTCTAGAAACACCAGTCTTCCTTACTTCCCTGTTCAGGACAAGATATATGAAGTTCCCAAAAAAGGATAAGATATATGAGAACTACCACTACATATTCCCAAAATAACAGAGAGACAAAGAGCACCTTGAAGACTTGAAGAAAGAGTAAAATTTGATCAAGTCTGCAAAACCCTTTTCTTCACATGAACAACTCAACTGGTAATCCTTACACAGAGGTTAAAAGCAAACAATCCCTTCAAGAACCACCACACTATCCCTATCTACAGATAAAAGAAAGCCAAAAGAAGGATCCACCATCCAGGCAAAGACCTGCTGTAACTGTATTACAGCTGTAGATATGCTTCAGAGACTGAAGGAACAGACCAAATCTGCCATAGATTAAAGAAGCACACAGTCAAGAAAATGAAACTTTAAACCCAGAGCATAAAGGGGGAGGACACACGGGAAATGACCCCATCATTAGGCAAACAGCACTCAATAGTCACTTAAGTCTTTTGGAGCAAAGTGATGAGGATGGGAGGAGAGCCTGCTCTTCCTAAAAGACTCAAAACAGCAAAGCTAATTGGAAACAGCAAAAGCCTACCAAATCTTCAAGAACCAGGCATGAAAGCACATTATCACCATGGAACTTTAAAGAAAAGAGTTATGTTTCACTCGATTAAAAACTTCCAAACAAGTTAGGAGCTAACCAAGCAGTGGGGCTCCTTTTGGATGTAGCTAGGCAGCTACCTCCAAGAATCTCAAAAGATCACCTTATCATGCCCACATTTAAACTAAAAGACCTATTTTGATGATTAAATCACAAAACTAGCATCCTCGGGAGCACACAAAAAGATCATTAAGGATTTGATCACCCTATAAAGTCTTCACTATCTAGGAGAGCGCAAATGTGAAGCTTAAGAGAAAACACACACATCAACAGAGCTCATAAAAGGAAGCAAGTGCGCAAGCTAGAAGAAGTTCAAACTGAACGGGTGAGGCTATTTGAATGCATAGATAGCTAGACTAGGATCTGTAAGAAATAATTAGGGCAGTGCTGAAGCTTTTCAAGAGCAGGAGGAAGGAAAGCAACAAGCTTTGACTACTCCACCATGCAATGGGGTGGTGTAAAGATCTTGAAAGGAACACATGCTCAGATGATCAGGACCATAACTGTTTGAAAATTACCTGACCGCGAAATCACATGAACCCTCCAACAGGCCACCAATTCACCTGCAAATGGAGACAAACGCGCTGAAATAATTCAAGAATGCAAGAACAACTCAATGATATTTGTTTTCCGTTTTTGTTTGCAGTAATACCTGGTGTTGGTGTCCATTTGGAAAGCTCAGTTTCTTGGCCCCCTAGATATGGATCACAGTTTGACCTCAGGGTGAGGGAATGGTGAAAGATTTTAAGGACAGGAGGTAGCAAAAGGGCAAGAAGAGAGAGAGCTACCGCCACCAAGTGGTGTTTGTTACCTGGCACTGAGGTGAAACGATTCCTTCTTGCTCTCTGGCAAAGCGTCGTTAACCACTTCAACTGCCCCCCATCTCTCTTTTTCTCTCATATTTCCAAAACCTTGCCGCCCTTCGTTAGGCTGAAAAGCTTGCCCCGCTTGGTTAGGCTAAGAAGCTGTGGTTTATAGCTGAAAGTGTATTGTAGCGGCTAAAATTTTACTGTAGTTGAAGATGGCTTATTTAGCGTAATTAAATTTAAAAAAAATAAAAATAGAAAAAAATATGCTAGCTCATTATGGACAACGCGAACGAATGCAGAAAAAAACCAGCAAAAAAGCTCAAAAAAAAGGCCAAAAGTTCAGAAAAAAACGAAATTTATAAATAGTGAAAAATAAGACAGACTAGAAGCTGAAGTCAAAACGAGCGGGATTAAGTGTAAGCTAACACCTAATCAAAAGTAACAACAGACTAGTGTACCAGTAGGAGTAGTTTACTGCTTGCTTTACTTTAGTACACAAAGATTAGTTGTAGCAAGGAGAAAATAAAGTACGGAGTAAAAAAAAGCATACGGTTCTCACCTGCCCAGCCAGGCAGCCCAGCTTTGCATACCCTCAATGCCCTGTGGGCCCAAGTTCGCCTGTAGAATGTAGACGTGTGTGAAAAAGGGGTGCGTACTGTTACTAATATCTATTCTTCTCCATTGTCATTTTACTATTGATTATGCTGGGTTCTTTTAGGGTTGTTGCTTGTTGTTTTTATTTTTTTACATAGTAAGTAGCTTTTAAATAGTGCGTCTTTTCAATACAGGGTCTATAAATTGATTGTAGTAGATATTGTATTATTTTCAGTTATACCGGCCAAAATCATATACAATTATCTTTCTTCATACTCTTTCTTCCGAACAATCAGAATTCAAAAGTCAAAGGACATAAATCACAGTAAAAAAATCCACGCTAGGCACAAATGCAAGTTTGAAATAAAAGAAAATTTTGACCAACGGTAGGTGCATACAAACTACAGTAGCAATGCCCCTATTATGTTCCATTTAAGAAGATTTTACACAAATGTTTGATCATCTTGTGGCTAGATGCAAATCAGTTCCTCAACTTCTCATTTGCCTTTTCCTCTGAAAAAAGTCTCATTTGCTAAGGGGCGTTCGGTTCGGCTGAAATAAGATGACTTATAATTAAATTAACAATTAAAAAGAAAAAAATAGTTAACCCAATTTTACACTGTAGCTGCTGGTGTTTTTTTACATAATTAAATTAACAATTAAAAAGAAAAAAAATAGTTAACCCATCACAGATAATACAAACAAATACGAAAAAAATGAAAAAACAAAAAAGCCCTAAAAACCAAAAAAATAAAATTAAGGAATAATAAACCAGAAGCCGCAAACTGAAGCCAAAACGTGTATTTAAGATGTTTGCATATGCTCTGTATTTGTTCCAGACATGAGACTGTTGAGTTTATTTTTACACTTTATAGTATGTTTTTATTTGTTGGTGTAGCAGCACTGTTGCAATAGTACTTTCAAGAGTAAATTATGATGGCTTTTGTTCACAAGGCTGGGGGAGGGAAGGTGCTTCTCTTCCACACCAAGCTTTGAATGAGGGAGACCTCTTTCTAACTGACATACTGCCATCTATTTGTACACTCGGGCTTTTTCTCCCTGCCAGCCTACCACACACTCTTCTCTCTTCTCTCTGCTGTCTGCTCTCCTCACCTCTCTGTTCTCTAACCCAAGGAAAAAGAGAAGAACAAATGAGGAATCTTGTAATCTTTTCACCTTCTTGTCCTCTACAGTCTGAAATGCAGGACTAGCTGGATTTGGGGGATATGGTCAAAGCTAACACTGTGAGGCATCCTGCTGCTTGCTTGCTTGCTTAGGTGTCTCCATCAGTCCCATCTCCACAAGATCTCTTTTTCTTTTTTTTCGGTTTCTTTCTTTCCTTCTTTCTTTATAGAACAAGAAAAAAAATACTGACTTGGAGATGGAAATATGGAATGACTTGAGCAACGAATCAACATGGCTCTAAAAAGTTTAATCACCAGTCAGATGGGGGAGAGTTATGAGCTGGAGTCTATTACCCTCACCTAGACACCCAATTTGCATCCCAATAAGAGAATCTGGGACTTGTATTATATGTCGGTGTGATTGGCTGTTTACATGCTTGCAGTAATCTAAGCAAGCATAGTTAATAATGGTTCAGTCCAAACTGTCTGTTTTAATAATACAAACATTAGCTGCTCCTGTTGCTTTGTCGTTCTTGCCAAGGAGAGAGAACTGTATATTGAGTATGTCTTGACATGACCCTAAGAATTGATCATTCATCTCATATATATATATATATATATATATATATATATATATATATATATATATATATATATATATATATATATATATCCAACCTTTTGTGAAGATTTGAGAACTAGAGCGAGTAGTAGCTTCACGCGTACCCAAGTGTGCTAGTCCGCTAGGCCTAGTGACATCACGCTTGACTAGGGTAGAGCTCGCACATTTGTTCTTTAAGGTCGTGCTCGTTACTGATTGAGTGCGGTTCGGTTGGGTTAAAATAAATAAATTTATGATTAGAATTATATTGTAGTTGATTGAAGTTATACTATATCTGATGATGATTTATTTAGCGTAACTAAATCTAAAAATTTTTAAAAAAACAAATTAACCCATTACAGATAATGCAAACGAATACGCGAAAAAATAACCTGCAAAAAGCAAAAAACCAGAAAAAGACGAAATTTATGAATAGTTTTCCGTTTGTTTTTGGCCTTAGTATTGAAATTTATGAAAAAGCAAAGTATTTTTTTGACTTTTGGCTTATCTCAAACAAACAAACGAACAAAATAACTTCTCCATCGCTGTTTCGAAGCGGTTTATCAGGACAATATTTTTGAAGTGGCTTATCAGTATTCGATTCATTCACACAAACGCTCATACTAAGACTAAAAATCATAAACCATAACCATAAGCTATAAACAACAGCAAAAAAAAAAACACCCATATATATACAAACTCCCTGTGCTTTCAAGCATGCATGAGGAGGCATCCACAGCCGTTGGATCACTCAGACGGCCGGCTCAGATCATCCGTAATGTGTTCCCTCGTTCCTACACATACCGGTCCCGCCGGAATGGTCCGACACTTCGATCTGAGCTATCCAATTGCAAGGCCTTCTCTCGCTTGGATTTCTACACGTCCCTCTTCCCATGGGAAGGGAGAGACACTAGCAATTGATCACAATAAGTATAATGTTCAATTAGGGGGCAGCATACGGTGAATTAATTGTATGATACGGCACCGACGTAATGATCGTTGCTTCTCCGGGATCGATCGATCGATCGTGCGCGCGCTAATCAAGTGTGAGATCGCGCACGAAATGGAAAGCGTGGTTGCTTGCATGTATGCATGCTGCCCGTGATGGAGGCCGACCTTGCCATGCACGAAAATGGACGGTGGCCAGCGACCTAAGTGCGTTAGATTAGTTCCCAGTAGATGCAATACTAATCATCCGGTCGCCTCGGCAAGCATGAAGCATAGCGCGAAACCGGGTTCAGTGATGCATTGACACCTTCTCAGCCTCGTCCGTGTCTAGACTCTATTCATATTGACAATAGATTATAGTTTTCTATTGTGTTTGGCTTATTTTTTACTATAGCTAACGTAGCTTATTTGATATAATTAAAATTAAAAAGTTTGAAAATAAAAAAAACAGATTAGTCTATCGTGAACAATACGAAGTAATACGGAAAAAAGAAAAAGCAACAAAACCTACGAAAGCTAAAGAATCAGAAAAAGATAAAATTAAATAATAGTAAATTAAAAATAAAAGTCAAAAGCTGTGTTGAAATTAGCGGGGTGTAAGACCTGTGCACATGAGATTAAAAAAAACACATTAACAGGAAAACCACAAGAATTGAGGTGTCATGTCCTCAGGAAAACTTCATCAAAAGCGTCGCTTTGACGTCACACGGAAAACCGGGTTCATTGATGACACCCTCTTAGCCTCGTTCTTTTTAAAGCGTTTTTTTTGAAACAAATGAAATAGAAAAAAGCGTGAATAGAAAAACCACAAAGGTGTCGCTTCGACGTCACGTAGGAAACACACAGGAATTTAAGGCATAAAGCGGAGAAAACATGAGCTGAGACATCATGTCAGTTTTTCTTCAAAGTTACTGTAGAGTGTAGACTAGCTTATTTCGTTGGAATTTCAAAGCAATTCTTATGGATCATCCTTTGTTCAAGCATTGAAACGGCCTTGTAGTTCAAATCCTTCACTTTTCTGTTGGAATTTCAAAGTAATTCTTATGGATCATCCTTTGTTCAAGGATTGAAACGGCCTTGTAGTCCAAAGCAATTCCTATGGATCATGCTTTGTTCAAGCACTTGCTCACTAACATTGGAGCCAACTTGGCTAAGCTGGCTCTCATTTTCCAATGGAGGAAGTTTAATTGGAGCATTCGAATCCTGTATAAAAATTTCCTAGGCAGCTGTTTGGAACGAACAAATGCTGAACTTAAGATCCCTACGAGATTCCTATCGAGAGAAGGAAAACTGGCCGGAGATTTTACTTAATGGTACTAAACTAACCAAATAATGATACCAAAAGTGCTTCTTTGCTTTAATGTGAAGTTTATGTAAAGTAAACGAAGAGCTATGGTGTGAAAGTAACCAGATCTGCGCGAAATTATTACTAGTAAGTACTTTCGAAGAGAAGTGTACGCCCGTACAGATTTCTTTAGCAGAAGCACAAATAAAAGCACTTGCTAGGGTTCCTCCCTGGCGACTCGAGTAGGTGACTGGTCTGCACTTTGAGGTAGAAGAATCCAGAATACAGAGGGAAGGAGGTGAACTGTTCGTTGGGTCAAATTTGGAAACGAGAACACGATGTTTTTTTTTCATGCCTTAGCTACAGAGAATAAAAATTATAGGAAGAACACTGGCTTAATTACTATGCTTTAATATCAGCTATTCTTTAGTATTCTTTTGAAGACAAGGGTAGGTACCTCCGCTAACACAGAACTGTTATTTGATTTGGATGCGTTGATCGTTCCAATTGAAGGATTGCGTATTTTGACAGAGAGGTCCACACACGCACGAGGAGATTGACAAAATAATAAAGCAACTTCCTGTTGACAATTGTCGTGCCTGATGGTTTTAATGGCCTCTTCCTCAAAAAGTGTTGGCATGTCATCAAAAGTATGTTTTACAAACTATGTCTATATATTTTTATGAAACTAAGATTCAGCTAAAATGTATAAACAATTTGCATATTACGTTAAGTCTCAAGAAAGCATCTTCAGAGGATGTCGATGATTTAGACCCATCTCACTTTTAAACTCATCACTCAAGCTGCTCACAAAACTTCTGGAAGATCGTGTGCAACGGGTCATTCTACAACTTGTTCACAAGAACCAATATGGATTTATCAAAACCAGAGCGATTCAAGATTGTTTACCTTGGGCCTATAAATATCTACAGCAATGCCATAGTCCACAAAGGAAATTGTTATCTTAAAGTTAGACTCTGAAAAAGCCCTTTGGAATGGTGGAGCATTGTGCAATTATCCAAGTCCTGCAAAAGATTGTATTTGATGATAGATGGATCGATTGGATTAACAATTTGTTCAGTTCTGGGATATCTCTAGTGCTATTAAATGGATCGAATGGATTAACAATTCTATTTTGCTCCAAGATGAGAACTTTCCCATAGTGCAGTATGTGGTCATTATGGAAGCAGATGCAAGACAATTATATATATCGTCTGAAGGGCCTGTTAAATACATTTGCTTCTTCTACAGGACTGAGAGTGAACTATAACAAATCACTTATTGTCCCTATTAATGTTAATGAGGAAAAAAATGGCCATGCTAGCAAGCACCTTTGGATGGCAAATTGGTACTCTCCCCTTCACATATTTGTGTCTACTATTGGGAACAACAAGACCAGGAGTACAGGATTTCTCACCTTCGGTTGACTGGGTAGAGAGAAGGTTATCTAATCGTGCGGCTTTTCTATCTTATGGAGGTCGGCTTACAATGATGACTCGGTACTTTATCATCTTCCAATATTTTATAGGTGCTCACTTAAGATTCCAGTGATACTAATCGATAACATTGACCAGGCTCTAAGGCACTGTCTCTAGAGGAGATCGGATTTAAATAAAAAGGAGGAAATTTGGCTGGATGTGATCTTGTTTGCAAGCCAAAAAATAAAGGAGGTCTTAGTGTCATAAATCTTCAAACTCAAATTGAGGCTCTCTTAACAAAGAATCTACATAAGATTTACAATCATCGTAACTTTCCATGGGTTAAGTTAATTTGGGAAAGGTATTATAGCAACAATGTACCTCATAGAACAAGGGTTCAAGGATCTTTTTGGTGGAGAGATGTTATGAAAAATATTACAATATATAGAGGGATTTCCATGGCAACAATTTGCTGGTCGGTCAGTGTTATTTTGGCTGGGTTTTTAGAATTCTAATATTTTTTCATCAATATCCAACACTATTCGTCTTCGCCCCCCAAAAAAACCAACAGATTCCAATGGCTGATTGCTTGCAAACCCCAGGCATAAGAGAACGGTTCAACTTGCCTTTATTAGCTGAAGCTTTTGAAAAATATAATGCACTTTTTGATGACATAATAGATTCTTGCCAATAAATAATTGTCGAGATTAGTTGGACTTACGTATGGGGATCTACCCAATACTCTTCTAAAAAGGTATTGATAAACATTATCCGGATGTTTTCTTTCTAACTATCATCCAGATTTGTAATTGTTGGATTAGAGATCCAACGACCACAAATTCTTCCTGCCCCCTCCAAAAAAAATCTCCCCCTCCAAGAAAAAGGGGACCGTTGGATCTCTAATCCAACGGTCCGAAATTTAGATGATTATTAAGAAGAAAACATCCAAGTGATACCTATACACATCCTAAAAAAAATTCCGAGACAAGAGGCTAAGTTTATTGATTAGAATGATAGGGTCGAGCTACATATGGAGGTGATCATAAGTGGTTGATCCGGTAATCTTAACATACGTAGCACTGCCTCGTGCGATCTTGTCAAAGAATTCGATCCTGGATTTGCTCCAAACTATGCTCTAGTCTGCTCAGCTTAACCTTCAAAATTGTACTTACACAATAGGTAGTAGAACCTAGTGGTAGGTGGTAATCATCGCCTTCTTTTGGTTTCAGACATCACCACCTCCGCACCAGTGATGTGAGCAACTGCAAGGATAAAGGAAGCCAGTTACCGTATCTTGTAACTACTTTGAAGTAGTGAAATCGGCAATCACCAGTGCTTTTTTGAGAAGAAAAAACAATTCACAGTAAGAATGTGAGGAAAATGGCTTTTGGCAGAAACCAAGAAACAAAACGCCTTTACATACCATGAGCTCCTTTTCTAAAGAATAACCAATATAATTCAGATTTCATACTCTTAATAGTTTAAGAGCTCTTCCTACTATGTTGCAAACATGAACTTCTCCATTCATAATACGTTTGGGTTATGAACTTATGATATGGGGTGAATGATATAAGAAGTTAGGCAGTGATTTATGGGAAGAAGATGCCAACTTGACAGGCAACTAATACCCACAAAAAAACTTCAGCGTTATGTTCTTCAAAGAAAAAAAAAGCGGCATGCAACATTTAATAGTTTTTATATTTCTAGATGATTGCAGTAATACCAATACGAGATGACTGATAAAATTGGTCGCTAGATATGACTGAACACTTCAAAGTACATTAATGAATAAAATGTAGTTTCCAATCATCACTGAGTTGTTTGTAATCATCAGAGATAAATACAAACCTTAATAATGGTAAGATGTGCAATTGCATGCTTTTGTTTTGTTACTAGTTGGCCCATATGGAAGTATTTACAAATCAGCAAAAGGAGGTAGAATGTAATTCTTTGACCAAACTAATTGCAGTTAGTCGAAACTATAGGACATCCGAGAGAAGTTTTTGTGCTCAAAGAGAGCTCACATGGACTTCCATGAAAACATTTGGAATTTGGATTATGATGTTGTGATAATTGTTTCAAGAATTTTCTAACCTCAAAAAGCTCAAAAGGGCTTCCCCGCCTCTAGACATCATCTTGTTGGCTCTGTCCAGTGGAAAGGAGTTGCGAAACCAGGGCACGCCATGCAGTTAACAAGAGCCCAGTACTTCCCATGGTTACCAAGATGAAAGGAGTTGGTGGAATATGGCCAGATGTCACTGCTCGAATGGCAAGTCCTAACTAAGAGGAGAGAGAAAAATCAGAGTTAGTGTCAGATATAAAACAACAGCAAACACATCATCGTTAGATGCTTCTGTGCTTACCAAGCAAATAAGGGTAAAGGAACAATCACATAATAAGACAAATGAACATGTTTTGGGAGTTCAGAAGATAAATAGATGCAAATGCAGACATAAGCAAGGTAACAGTTGCTCCAGCTTCAGACCAGCAGAAAAGAAAGTCAAGAAACCTTTCACGAAAAAATGCTTGAACGATCACATTTCCTTTTATGTAAGATTTATTAATCAATCACCCTGTATCATTTGGTTCATGATAATCAAACGAAATTAGATATGGTTCAACACTCCATGAACGAAACATCCTCCTAAACTCCTAGTACATAGTACATTTTGAGTAATAGATTGACACACGTATCTAATCATCCTATAAGATGATCAACACTATTACTACTAGGAGACAACTCCAAAAGACTGGATGCAGTCCAAAACGGCTAACATCTGAGAGTATATCACGATTGTTTCATTTTTTTAGTTACGATCACAGTAGTGCAACACCTGTCACAGTGTGCCTCAGGTTTGCCTCACCAGAAGATTTGACTGGCGCTAAGGAGAAAAACTAGCAAAATCAGATTACCCATGAGGTATAGCCCACAACCTAAACATAAAACGAAACACCATTTGTTTCCACAAGACATTATTAAGGCAAGGCATGTATCCTGAGGACAAACACCAAACAATGCAATCATCTGCTTCCCTTATGGACACAGAACCATATCCTAGCAAAGAAGGCCTACTGTCTGTTTGGATCCATTGCTCAATTGATAAAGGGGATTCCAAGTCTGCTTAACAAGGGTGAGGTGCTTGGTAGTGCCAATGAAAACTATATCAAACAAAGCGTATCTATCGCGCTACCAAAAAGGTATTCAAATGTGTGGCAAGCTTATTTGGCTACTCCTCATGAGAGAGGTTGAAAAGTGGGGTAAATTTGCTGGTTGAAGGTTAACGTCAAAACATCTACACTAGTAACACTACTGTGCCCTCCTATACAGACTCCAGTGAAATCTAGCCACTTCAACTTTTCCCATTCTTACATCAAATCATATCCTCAAACTGGTTCTTGGGAAAATGACCAACACTCAGCTCTCAAACTTGCCTTCGAAAGCTACAGAACCAAAACAGTATGGTTAGACGATCTATCTTTGCCAATAAGTGCTGGCCTTCTTCTCACTTTACCTAGTAGCAGGCAAAAGGACCAAATAACCCCCTAAACAGTAAACAATGTCACATGGGCACAAAGATATAGAGATAAATGTAAGTCGTAATATATTTGACATGATGAGCTATGAGGAAGCTTGGTAGAACACGTGCACTGGTATGGAAAGTAATAGGGTGCTGATACAAGGCAGCAACAGCCAATTGTCAAGCAAGCAACAGATGATCTTCATTGATAACAATAAAACGGGTTCCTGTCTGCTAAGTAGATTGGTGAGAATGTTCATGAAGATCACAATTCCCAAAATTATACGATCTAAATCTTTGTTGAGCTAAAGATATATGCACATTCCAATCACAGGTCAAGTTTGAAATAGAACTAATTACCGGTATCCCAACAACCCAGGATTTAACAGCAACGACAACAGCTTTTCCCACACCATTGCGTCCTTTCGCGTCATCTCCAAACCCACCAAGGAGGTATGCACTGAGAAACCACCCTGCACAAGACCCGATTATATGAGCAATCCCTTCGCCAACATCAACCAAAAAAAGGCGGTGGCATTTTTCTGACCAGCAATGAACGGGTCGGCCGTCTTGAACGTCTCAGCGTCAAGAACAGGCAGACCATGGCTGAACCTTCCTATCGCAGAGAAGACCAGGAGACAAAGCACATCTCCGCTGGCCAAAAGCCCCACCTGCCTGCGAATGCAAGCACCGACGGATCAGCAAACCAAACCAAACCAAACACAACGGGGGAACGGCGCGCGGGAGCATACGCGTAGGAGACGAGCTTGGACTCGGCGGCCGCGTCGCCGGGCTTCTCAATCTGGGGCACGCCGTCGTCGGCGACGCCGACGAGGACGGGTTCCTCGGCGGCGGCGGGGGAGCCAGAGGGGCCCTCGCCCGCGGAGGCGAGGGAGGGGCGCCGTCGGCGGGCGGCGGGGCGCATCGACCCCGGAGAGTGCGAGGCGGCGGCGCGGGAGGCCGGGGTTCGCAAAGAGGGGGTAGGGGTTGGGGCCGCGGTGGCTGGGAGCTGGGGCGGGCGGCTTGGAGGGAAGCCGCCGCGCTGAGAGAGATCCGTTGGCGGCCTGGCTGACTAGCAGCATCGTCGCGGCCTCTCACCGGTGGGCAGTGGCGCCGGCGGGGGTGGGCAGGAAGGGAGCTTTTGGGTTTGAATCGGAATGGAGTTGCCTTCGGCTTTTGGTGGTCTAAAATGGTGCGGACGAGGAGCGGCGGGCCCGTTACAGTCGTGTGATTTGCCGCCTCGTCGCATGGAAAGTTTGGCTATTTGTGTTCCTTTTCTATGCATGGTTTTTCCATATGAAGAGTCTGTGCCCTATGTATACTGGTAAATAGTAATAAATCCAGTATATTTTACAGTTCAACCAGAACATGGCATATGACATGTCGTATAATATACATATGTAAATACCAAGTTCTAATTTGATTTTGTTCAATATATACAACATTAACACTTAAATCAACTGAAAAGGAACGAGTAGCAGAAGAATTCAGCTATTTGAGCTATTTCGGATCTGTGGTACGAGGCAATTCAACGCACCGTGAATGTTACCAACTGTTGGTATTGCTCGAATCAGTAACTGGATATATAGAGTAGCTTCATCAAGGTGGGTTTCTGAAGCCAACAAGTTAAAAGCCCTGTTCTTTTCAGCTTTTAAAAATTACTTTTCAGCTTTTCTATAGTAACTAGCTTTTAAACGGAGTATTTTTTTTTAAGATAGGGTCTACTAGTTAATTGTAGTACATACTTTATTAACTTCATTTATATTGACAAAAACCGCATATGAGTTTCTGTTACTCTGTAATCTCTCATACAAACAGCCAAAAACCATAAACCGCAGCCAAAAAGAACAGGAATGTGGTGAACAATCTTGCTGGACAAAAGATCCCAGTAACAAACCGCGGTGAATAACATCGCATGGCCTGCATGCTCCAACATAGTAGCAGTTATCCGTTTAGCAGGGTGGGTCAGAGCCTGGGGATTTGACCATCTGAGCTGGTAGCCTGGTACCGAGCCGCCTTATTTTTCCCGTTGTTTTAATATTATCGCATCAGTCCCGGCTTATAGAAATGAATAACCAACTCGCTTAGCTTGCCTTACAAGGGTGAACCCAAGACAAATAGGAAGATGATACTAACAAATTGCATACTGTAAAGATCTGCAGCATTCCACAAGAAATAGTACTAGTATACTGTACTGTAACTTGCATACTTTACAGCGTATACAATTCATAATCAAAACATATCTACCAACCCTACTAAGCTCCTACAACTAACAAGGTATAACAAAGTTCTCTATTTGGTTCGCCAAACATCTTTACGTTTTCCACTTACTTACATGTAGATACTACCCTTGCACCAACGAGTCTTCGAGAATCGAGAATCATATGATGCCAAGCTTAAGAAAAATGCTTCTCAATTGTACACAAGTAACTGCACAGTGAGGTTATGTGGCACGAACGGAACCTGCACAAGCAAAAGCATATAATACCACGTGCAGCTTCTGAACAAAGCAAAGGATCTATTGATGTGAAAAAAGAGTTGATGAAGACAATAAGCAAGTCAGAAGTATATTGTTATTTCTTTTTCTCCAGGCTGCCACAAGCTAACATGGAACTGAAATTGCTATTTACCCGAGAGAGAGAGAGAGAGAGAGAGAGAGAGAGAGAAATTGGTAATTGATGGATAAAAGAGCACGACTATCTGACATACCAGGTTGTAGGACTCAACATCAGGCGACTGGAACTTTACAGCAGATGTTGAGGACATCATCTAAAGGTGCATGATCACCTGTGCCCTCATCTTTCCTTGCATATAACAGTTCTTTCCCTTTGAACACAAACATTCCACCCTAACACACATGGGAAACAAACAAGCAGTTCCATGGATCAAGACACTGAGAAATCCCAAAATAAGTTCAGATGATGGTGGCAGAATCTATTTTTTTAAGGGCTGGCAGAAGCAGTTAAAGTACCCATAAATGATCTAACCTGTTGCAGGACACTTGCCCTATCATCTGGGGTGGCTTCGATTGTATAATTCTTCACCGCCTCCTTGAGGGAGTCAAACCGAGAAAACACTTTGACCTTCAAAGGAATATGTTCAACTGTTTATGACAATGTCCAAGAATTTTTCATTACAAAACAACTACACAAGTGAAAAACAAAACTGATGCTTACACTGGCTGGGTTGAAGAATGTGCGACCAATACCAAAATATAGACCCAAGAGATCATAAGCCTGGAAAGGTTAGATGGAAGTCATATGCTCAGGAACAGAAGAAATAAAATGTATTTGGTGGACAGTAAAAATTTCAATCCACATAATTGATCCTCGTGTACCATATATGGTATATCCGTGTATCTACCTCATTTAGATATCTAACATCTAAGTTTGAAAAGAGGAGAAAAAGATATACATCATAAATAAATCCCAGTAGCAACAAAGATCATTGCTAATGGAATCCTTACTTATGGAACAACTTATTATTGTACATTTTTACGATTAGAAGACAGAGATCATGTTCTGCAACTATAGAAGGCCTTCCACTTGTGAATAAACGGCCACTATCAATACTTGCATCTTATGAATTCACATTTCTCTGACTGGCCATAGCAAAAATAATTTCCAACAATCTTTCTCCAAAACAGTAATTACACGTTTTTATGGGATAGATCCTGTTAGTACAATCCAGACAATAAAATGGCAAGGAGATGCTTACAAGTTCAACAGATACAACATGAAAGAAAGGGGTATATTCAAAAGTTCAAACATAATATCAAGTGCATATAGTTACTCTCTAGCATACAATATAGCAATATCCAATAGGTTCATTAATGCGTGAGCATGCGAATTAGTACCTTGCGTCCAGGATCTGCATAGAGGCAATCCAATGGAAAGGGCAACTGCATTAAATATTTTAGACAGAGTTAGTTAGGGATGGAAATTTCTGGAGAACTCTCTAAAGCATATATGAATGATTGATTGAATTTGTTTTTTGGAAATCCATTGTCTGGCAAGTCGTATGACAAGAGGAATAAGTTAGAACAGTTCACGGCGTGTGTGTTAAGAGGGTAAGAGATAAGGTATAAATTGAAGCGTACTACATACACGTTCAGCAAGAACATGGGCTTTATCTGGAGTGCCAACACCAACAGCAATTAGTTTGACACCAGCTGAATCAAATAACTCCTTCGTATCCCTCAACACAGAGGCCAACTCCCAACTACACAGGACACAAGAAGAGTTGATGATTAGCACAGAAAAGGAAATTAAACCAACAAGCGCAAACTCTTACCAAGTAGTAGTTCATAAGTTTCAGGGCAAAACAATATATAGAGGAGGGGGAGAAGCTATCTCTCTCACCAGCAAGGGCAACCGAAATGCCTTAGCAGTGCGACGACGGCCATTCCCTGCACAAGCAAAGCACTCCCCCAATTCATTTATGTACTGCATCAAATTCATTCAAAATTCTCGTAGTGTCATCAAATAATTTCAGAGTTAAATGGGGTTTAGTGTTCCAATCTACAGAAGGAACATATTTTGCTCAGGCAAAGCAACAATTCGTCGCATCTTATTCTGAAAACCTCTGGGTTGCAATATGCATAGCTTAACCCCGAATATGAAGACAAAATTTTCTAAGTCACGTCTCCTCGCAATACACAAATCAAGCTAATTGGAGAAAATGATGAGCATCTCTACTAGTCTACCTCGTTCTGGTCCCACAAGTCCCTGAACAGGACGGGCTCGCCGGTGGCCGCCGAGAAGATGGCGACGCCACCGAGGGCATCGCCGATGCCCGATCCGGGTTCCGAAGAAGGGAAAGGCACGGAAGGGGATCTCGCGGCGGCGGCAGGTGCCGTTGGTGAGCGGCGGAGACGGAGGTGGCGGCGGCGGGCGGAGAGGGGGACAGGGTTGGGTCGGCCGCGAGGGGAGGCAGATGTAGGGCGAGAGGGCGGCGGGAGGGACAGGCGTAGGAGCGAGGTGGCCGTGGCTGCCGCCATGGGTGGGGGAAGAAGCGGCGAAACCCTAACCGTAGGAGAGCGAGAGAGGCGACGAAGAGCCGAGACGAGCAAGTGACCGTCGCGGTGGAGGCGGTTGCGGGTGGCGGGACGTGGGTGGCCACTGGCCAGGTTCTTTGGAAAGACTATGCGCCGCTCGTTTCCGCTTCCCTTCCGTGACTGGTTACTAGCTTATTTTTTACTATTTACTAGTTAAATGTCTATATGTCATTGTAGATTTTAAAAAAATTTAGAATATATTTATATACATGTTCTAAAAATTTTTACCATCCGTTAGTTTTAAAACATATAGTATGATAAAATTTTAAAATTCGTAGCAACGAGCATTCAGTTAGTACGAGATTAAGCACTAGATAAAAAATACAGTATGTACTCTACAATGCAGTCTAGATGAAATCCACCTTAACCACTAAATCATGGAAAGAAAGATATTCTGATGGGAAAGGTGGGAAGATTCGGCGCAGATCTTTTGGGGCCACATGTCAACGCTGCCTTTTGTGAGAAGGAGTGGAAAAGGCCGGACCAACCACTAACTCTTTCTTTTATAATAGTAAAGATAAATTTCGTTTTTTCTGAATTTTTAGTTTTTTTAAACTTTTTTGCTGGTTCTTTTTTTCCCTTATATGTTTGCGTTGCCGTGATAAGCTAGCATATTTTTTCTATTTTTAAATTTTTTTAAATTTAATTACGTCAAATAAGTCATCTTCAGCTACAGTGAAATTTCAACCGCTACAGTGCAATTTCAGCCATAAGCCACAACTTTTCAGCCCAACCGAGCGGGACAGTCTGTTTTTCTTATTAATTTGATAAATAGTTACTATTAAGAGAAATATGAGGGCTATGGAGCCCTTTTACCCCATAGTTGGGTCTTTTTTTCTGGAGATCGGGAATGCATGAGGATACTTAACCCTTGCCAAGCAACGGAGCAAGGCATGCGGTGACCCGGAGGTCGTTCGGCCCGTGGCCAGGAGTCTAAGGGGGACGAGTCCTCAGCACACCCATCAACTTGGGCACTGAGCTCAAGTTGTCGCTCATGCCCTGGGTCCAGCAGGACACGAGCTGCTATGGTGGAGGCAATGGACGCCCAAGCCACCTTGGACTTTTGCTAGAGGAGACCACAGAGGTCGTACGTCCTTCGCACCACGGGGGTGAAATCCTCATGCAGGAAAAGTGTCTAGAGAGCCCATGTGAGGGCGTTGGGCCGTTCGAGGGCGACGTCACCAGAGCACCATGGTGCGGGCACCGGGGCACGAAGACATCGTAGCGCAAGGGCGCTGGCCCCACTAGGGCGCCATCGATAGGGCACTATGGCATAGGCATTGGGGTGCGTATGGCGTGGGCGCCGAAGCGTGGCGTGCCCAGCCATGAGCTCACGCACGTCCTCACCATAGACTCATCATGGTATGGAGTGTTTTAGACAGAATGTGGCAGGATTCCCCGTCCCTTGCCCTTAGCCCCACTTGCCCCTAGAGTGCCTAGGAGGGCGCTCGAGGGGGCAAAGAAGAGTGCTAAAGTCTTCATCGCCTTGTAGTTTGTGGTGTCATGCATCTCGGGGGTGATGGTTGGCCCCAGAACTCTTAGCCCTCTGATTGCGAGGGCGTCTTGAGCTTCCCTTGCTTGGTTGGGCCTTGCATCGGCCAGCTCAAGGGAGGTGACGTTATCCATCCTGGGGTAGAGGGCCCTGATCCTCGATGATGGTACGTGCCCAGGGCGCCTCCGGAATGTGGACAGGTCGTCCACAAGATCATTGCACTCTAGAGCTAGAGGAGTCTTTGTGGACTTGGAGTATTTCTTGTAGGAGCCATAGCTTTTCATTAATTAGCTACGATCTCCATGGACATCGCCAATGTTGTAGATGTAAAAACCAAACACAAATGAGGGGGTGGACGTCGGCCGTGTTACGGACCATCGTCCACGAGAGTAAAAATGATATAGGGGTTTATACAAGTTCAGGGTCCGAAAGGACTGTCCTACTCCTGTCGGCGGGCCAATGGGGGTTACCTCTGGGAGGGAGCCCCCGAATGCCCGTTAGTTTGAATGTTTCTTTATTGCTCATGAGATCTCAAGAGAGCTCTTCTCAAATGAGGGTTACATAGGGTATTTATAGGCTTTTGGGCCTGCACAAATGACCAAAATACCCCTTAGAAGATAGCTGCCCTATGGGTACAAATAGAAGGTATAATCGTCCTTTTTTAGTATAGATGTATTTCTTGATCTACATATAAATGTCTTCCGCGAAGCAGGCCCGTTAGAGGAATGGATGAATTATTCTTCCAACACTACTAACATGCATTGTATTCCAAAATTTCAGTGAACAGTATTTTTACCCACTGATGCAGTTTATGTAAACTAATCATGTATTTTGTAATGACTGTGTCATATTCATATACACAAACATCTAACGTTCTGTCATTCAAATCTTACTACAAACATCCAAAATACCGCTCGGGCTTAGATTATGACAAGAGAAAAACAAGCGTTTTGTAAATTCGCAATAGCAAACGGTTCAGATAAATGGAGGGAGTAGTCATATCACCTTGCTTTCGGGGTCGGCGTACAAGCTATCCAAAGGAAAGGGCAACTGCAATGCGCAAATATCAGAGAGAGTCAGCTCCATCCGACACAAATCACGACATTTCCAAGGACATTTCCAACGCCGACGGCTATCAGTTTCGCCCCCCGCCGAGTCGAATTTCTCCATGGAGTCCCTCGGAACAGAGGCCAGCTCCCAGCTGCATAATACATGTGACCACGGCGAAAACTCAGCAGCCGATGAACAAACAAGCACGAAAACACAGTGAGCGTGCAGCGTGTTAGTAAAGGGCAGCCTCGACTCGATCTCCTCACCACCAGAAGCACCCGAAATGCCTTAGCAGCGCGACCACGGCCACCCCCTACGCGCATGACATAATCCGCAAGAGTTCAGCATACGAGCACCAAAACTTTCCGCATATCTACTTGTATCATGCCGGAAAGTGACCCCGGTGGGTTCCCACAAGTCCCTGAGCCGGACATGTTCGCTGGCGCCTGCGGCGAAGAAGGAGACGCCGCCGAGGGCGTCCCACACGGGGGCGCCGGCGGCGTCGGTTGGAGAAGGGGAAGAAGCCCCTGCCGCGGCAGAGATGGTCAGCGGACGGTGGCGGAGGCGAGGGCGTACGAGAAGGGCACGCGCCGGGTGGACGACGCGCGAGGAGTGAAGCGAGGGAGCGGGGCGGGCGAGAGCGACATGGCGGCCCGATTCCGCGTGAAGTTGGGCCACTGGCCGTCTAGCCCACACGCACGCCCGGCCCAAACGTCCGGACGCGGAAGCGGTCTCGCAGAGCAAACTCGCCTTTTCCCCTCGCTTCTCCTGCAACAATCTCCCACCCCACCGCGTTAGAGCCACACGTTGATCGGTTGATGTGAGAGCACGTCAAACCACTGGAGCTTGCGAGCATTCCAAACTTGTCGTTTACTGTACCACCTACGTTTGCTAGCTTCAGTTAGGAGCATTTTAGTACTGTGGCCTCAAGGCAACCCATGGAGTAAACTATTGTGTGCATGCATGGAGAAGCACGTAAGGTACATCGAGAGATGTTTTGCGTGCTACTACTACCTAGGAAGATGTCTCCTGGCCTCTTGGTCGGTCTAAAAGGCTTAGCCATGGCAACTGCGCTATAGATCTGCGTTAGAGGATCCTAGGGCTGCCTGTGGCTCCCCCTCCAGGTCTTATATGCGAGAAAGGCACGGTGCAGGCAATGTTGCGTCCACTTCCTCTCTCATGGCCGTCAGATTGAAAGCTAGCCAACGTGCGAGATCTCCCTGGCACTTTAGATCCTTTTTTTTTAACTGGAACAACCACTGCAATATTCTTGACTGCAGCGTTCGCTGCATGTGGTGACCAGTCTCTAGCATCGCTATATAGCTCCTCTTTTCTTTGTACGATCCAATAATGCGCAATGGATAAGTTGCAAAGGAAGGCAATACTATCAGATAAGCTTTCTGCAGTTCTCTGTGTTATGATGTAGAAGAAGTGATGCGTGATTAACCGGTAAACATGAGCAATGTATCTGACTCCTGGTGAGAACAAAATAGGTATACTTCAGTTGGAAATACTGCAAAATGGCAGTAGCAACTATCGCAATGGAGTATACAATCAAGATAAATACTGCTGTCTCAGAAAAAAAAACTGCTAAACAAGCCTTCGTCAGCTTATAATATTTTTTCACTCAGCTACAGTACCTTTTAGTCATAAGTCACTTAAAAAAACTCTTTTAAACAGGACCTTAAGCATGTATTAGAAGACACGCATCTATTTCATATAAACTTTAGGTGCGCGTCTATACATGTTAAAGTTGTATGTGAGTGCGCTCTGTGCATGTAAAAAAACCCCAGGGTACACAATGGGGCATTTTATAATCGACCAGGCACTCATGGAGCGGTGTAGTCAATTTCACTTTGGCACGGTCACAAATCCCAACCCCGTGGGGACCATGTAGGAAGGGGGGCGCGAGGAGTAGCACGCAGCCCCATGCGTCGCGCGTAAACAAACCCAAGATTCTCATCGCCTCCCCCATGCGTAGGCATGCATCATTCCTTGGTTAACGAGAAACGGCCTCCCAAAGTAGGGTTAAAAAGGGGTTAGTTGGAGCAACACTGGCCCCACAATCATGTCTTAATTCTAGGGTTTGCGTGGAGCTGACCCCAAGCCCCATCCAGTTCTACTGGAGCCACGTATTGGGACTTGTTAAAAAAAATTTGCATGGATCATTGAAAATAAATGGAATTTTGAGCTTTTTTTTACGGTTCTTTTTTCCGTATTCGTTTGTGTTGTCCGTGATAGATTAACATGTTTTTTCTATTTTAAAATTTTAGTTACACCGAATAAGCTACTATCAGCTACAATATAATTTCAATTAACTATAATATAATTTCAGTTATAAACTAGCTATTTTCAGCTCAATAAGCACCTAAGACTGCAAAAATAGCATGCATGCAATGACTGCAAAAATAGCATGCATGCGATGTACTCCTACATTTCTTTTACTGATTTTTCTTGTATGGTTCCACTCTGTCAGGCTGTCAGCAGATATCGTCACCACCGGTGAAGCTATGCACTCCACATTTTGAGGATCAAGTGTAGTTTGGGCAATATCTGTCCTCGATCAGGAAATGATTCTGATCTGGAAAGTGAAAGTTTTACCACGATGCAAAGATAGCTTTGGAATTTTTCTCTCTCGGAGAGTAAAACGGGCCGTGTTATGTATTATATGTCCTCTAAAGAATGGATTAGTTGTGGTTGGCATCTTGATGTCTTCCTCGGGGCGAGTAAACTAGTCCGGCAGCATCCGTTGGGTTCCACCCAATCTCGCTCGCAAAACTTCTCTTTTGTTCTTTTCTTCTGAAGTCTTGTCACGCATCCTCATTTGTCATTCTTATAGAACTGGAGTGTATATACTAGTACAGCTATGTCGAGATCACTATTTAGTGTAAAGTATGTTTCGCGTGGAACCTCTCAAACCATCCCTAAACTATGAAAAGAATCAAAGCGCTGGTAAATTAACCGTCTACACGTACTCGAGATCTGCAGCATTGTATATATATATAGATATGTGTCCTGTAGCCAATGGGGTACTTTAATTCGTCATAGTATTGCAACTTGCAAAGCTGCTGCGTATGGTTGGAGTCGTAAACGAATGTGTGTCAAGCCGGCTTTGTGCTGACTTAGGGCCTGTTTTTTTCTTCGAAACTGATGATTTTTTATTTTTGCTTTAGTATTTAATTTTTAAACAGAGTATTTTTTCAAGACAGGGTCTATAAGTTAAACGATCTACATGTTAAAAATCCAACATCTGTATCAGTCAAAATCGCAAGTGAGTATTTGTCTCTCCGTAATCTATACCGTAAACAGTTAAAATTCAAAAATTTCAGCCAAAAGCCAAAGCCGCAGCCGCACCAAACAGACCCAAATTGCAGTACTAACACAAAACACGTTCTCGATTTTGCTTTGCTCCGTTTAGGAAATGCATTCGCTGTTTTGTTGTCATTTCGAAGACCATACATTCCACCCAATTTCCATAGTGAAATAGTGCGACGTTGCAATCGTAAGATCCAGGCTCGATACACAAAAGCATACAAACACACGGATCATCCGTGTACTGCTCCATACCAAAAGGATTACACTGTTACAGGCTAGCTAGCAGTAAGACTGAAGACCCTGTGCCAAGCCAGGACATTGGTTTAACACGCACAAGAGCCAGCGTTACAGTCCGAGGCTGCCGCTTCCGAGCTCCAAACCCTCTTCCTGCAGCCGCTTCTCTCGGAAATCTTCCCTGGCGCTCCTCGCCAGCTAGCTGCTCCTGCAAACTGCTGCAAGATGGTCTTCCGTCATGCCAGGCCAGAGCCAGCCAGTGTATGCTTTGTAAGGACGTAGTACGTACTACTAAAACTTGCACGGCATTTGGCACCTGGGTATTAATTGCAGTGGATGGATGTTCGTTTGTACCTAGCTTGTCATTACTCACTACTCACTCAGGACTCACTCAGGTTATTTTGGTGGTTTGGCTGAGAGCACAAAACAAAAGCCTTTTTTCTCGAGCGAGAAGAGAGCTAACATGTGGTAGTCCTAGTCTCCTAGAAGCCTTTCAAACGGCTGGAGTTTTTGTATTTTGGCTTAAGCTTTTAGCTTTAGAATGGTAACGGTTTAAAGTTGAAGTGGCTAAAAGTAAAATGTGTTTGATTTGTCTAGAGCTTTTGGCTAAGTTGATATGGTAGAGCTGATTCAAACGGGGCATAATCAATTCAACCGACGCCGCCGCTATTGCCCCATCCTTTCTCCACTGTTGGCAGAAGTAGCAGCAGCACAGTAGCACCCTCGGCAATCACCCTGCCCTAGCGTGCATCACCGCCTCAGCCCAGTTTTCATCCTTAAAGCCGGTGAGCACCATCCTTATTTCTCGAATCACCGCTCCCATCCACCGCAATTCACCATCCATTTTGCCTCTCCCTAAAAATTGGGCTTCCTCGCATCCTCCCCAACCCCTGCCATCCCGTTGGGCCGCTCAATCATCAACATCGTCGCTGGAGCGTCATCAACAACTAATCACGCCATCTACCTCGCCGCTATCCATGCCAACGCCCAACCTGCCGCTCTCTGTCTCCCTAAGCCTTCTTGTTCGCGTCATCGTGACCGTCTCCTCCTTGCTAATCCCTCTGTGCCCACTCCTAAGCCTCTCCATCGCCCTAGCCTCTTGCCGGCGAACACCTATGCTCTGTCGTCACCGCCACTGGCCCTCCTCATCACGTCCTCTTAGCCACGTATTCACATGCACTCCCTCGAACTCAGGCAAGCGAAAGCGATCGTAGCTTGCAAGTAAATCAACACGTCAACGCCGGCTCACAAGGGCTGAGCACGACAAAAAAAACCAGCTGCGTGCATTGCAAGCTGCGTCCAGTAGCGGGGAAAGCTTCACGTAAGACCGAGCCGTAGGTACGTGCACTCGTCCATCATTTTGTATGGCGACAATGCATGGCCTCCCTCGGAGCAGCGAGCGCCATAGGCCGGTCCCAGCCGGGGAAGCTCGGGTTCCCGTGCACGCGCCACTTATGCGCGCGAGACAAAAAAGGCGCGCGGACATGTGCACGCATGGGGCCGCGCGTGTGGCAGCGCCATCGGAATGATGGAGAGAGCCTATATTTTTGCCGTCTAATTAAGTAGTGCTACGAGCAAGCAGTATCCATCCAAACGACATGACGAGACCGAGAAGCCTGGCTATTCGTGAGGGGGGCGTGGGTTCTAAGCTACGACGACGTCGCAGAAACCCATGTGGTAACTACGAGCAAGTATGCTCTTCTCGCGTGTAAACTGCTACTGCTGATCGGAATGTTGCCGTCGCCAGCTACATGTGTCAGCCCGAGCCGTATGTAGACTCCATTATTGCATGATCCAAAGGATCTCAATCTAATTTCTGAAAGGTCCTAGGGGTGGCAAGCATGTCAACATTGGAGGCTGCTGGCCATATATGAATTCGCATATTTTATTTGTGTAGGATGCACCCATGTGCACGTCAGCATTGTAAGCACGAGAAGGAAAGTTCTAGGCAACCAATTGGTAGCTAGGAGTCCAAATTTATGTTAAAAACACGTATGATTTTTATGAGTTTTAAAAAAATTTGGTGCGTATTTAAATCTTTTCCCTAAAGCCTTGCTGGAGTCTAAGAGTTTTTAAATAACTTCCTTGGCCCAAAAATCAAGTTTGAAGATTTTTAAAAGTTATTTGTGTGGTAATCAAATTTTCCTAGAATTTTTGTGTGCATAACCCTCTAAAGTTCAAATTTAAAACCAAACTAAAATCTAAAAATAAAGATTTAAATATATTTTCTCCCTTCCCTCGCCTTCAGACCGAAATCAAGTCACCGGTCCGCCCATCTTTTCTTTTCTCCCCGCCAGCCTCCTTTCTTCCCTCTCTTTCCTTCTCTTTCCCCATGGCCCAGCCAGCCCGCACCATTTCCTTCTTCTCTCCGCACCTGCACGCAGGCCGACCACCCAACAGCCCAAGCCAGCCCACATGTGTGTTCCCTCCTCTCTTCCTTTCCTTCGTCGCCACGGCCTAGCTAGCTGGCCCACTCGCACGCAAGCCAGCCTCTCTCTTTCTCACTCGTAGTCACCGCTATGTGGGCATCGATCCCACATGTCAGTGCACTGTGCTTCTTTTCCAATCTTCTTCTCTCTCCTTCATCTCACTCACTCACTCATCTGCGTTGTCGCATACACGCGTCGCTTGCGCCAGAACCAAGCCAGACCTGCCATCTTGAGCACCACATCGTTGTGACCTTGTCGCGTCGCCGCTCGCCCTCTCTTCTCCCCTCTGCACACGCCATGCATCTTGCCATCCCTTGCACTCGAAGCCTAGTCCTAACACGCTTTCTCTCTCTCCTCCCCTCTATTTAATCCCCACTCGAGCACGTCAAGATGGTTGCCCTAACCCACACTTTATTTCCCTTAAGCTCCTGTCTCCTCTCTACTTTCGATATAGGAGAATTTAGCTGCCTTCCCAATCCGATCGACTGCTTCATGGGAGATTCTCACTGCTCTGATGAGCTTTCACCGTCATCATCTTGTACATCTTGATGCCTTTGCTCCTCTCTTTCTAATGTGCACCTTGCCATGCTTGTTTTCCAATAGGAAAGGCCGAAACACCGACAACGACAACGTGCATAGTGCCGCCATCGCCACCCTGTCCTTTTCGCTCTGGTGAGTCTCAACCTTTAATGTTATGTCCGCCATATTCGCCTCGGTGCCCTCTCACTAACGTCCCTCTCCTCTCCCTTGCTGGCACCAAAATCACCAGAATGCGCCTTCGTCCCCATGCACAGTGTCGCCATTTGCTTATGGGGATAATTTTTTTGAAGCAACATATCAGGATTCGGTTCGTTCATATAAATACTCACACTAAGACCAGCGATATCAGTCGTAGTTATAAATCATCCGTCGCAACTGAAAACAACGCATGGAACCGCACCCGAACTCTTCTTGCATGGCCAGCGATGGCACTGATGAAGCAAGGTCAATGATGGAGCACCTCAATCTAAGGCCCTGCTCAAATGAGCTTTTTTTGGGTGGTTTATGGCTGAAAACTACTGTAGCTGATTGAAAAAATATTGTAGCTGACGAGGGCTTATTGGCATAATTAAATTTAAATTTTTTAAAAATAGAAAAAAATATGTTAGTCATCACGTATAATGCAAATAAATATAAGAAAAAAAATCGACAAAAAAGCTAAAAAAATCAAAAGTATAGAAAAAAATAAAATTTATAAATAATATAAAATAAGTCAAAAACTCAAACCAAAACGAGCGGAACTAACTCTAGGCAGCCTATTGTAAACCAGCTGAGTTCTGTACTACATCATTGGTTTGTCGATGGTTCCATTAATTAGCAGAGTTTTGGAAGGGCAAAACTGAGTCTCCCTACGGCGATTTTCAACGGACGGCCAAGGGCCCAGACGGACATACGCAATGGAATAGGAAAAGGTCAAGGGGGCAAAACCGTAATTTGGGTCCAGGCCAAGCTCACCTCGCGCGCGGCTGGTGCGGTGCGGTGTTGAAACGTGTCCGTGGATTGGACGTGACGTCGCGGGGCAGCGGCGAGGCGACGCGATGGTTGGCAGGGACCTCATGTCGGCCACGAGGAAGCCGACCCCGTCTCCCTCACATCTCATCTCATGCCATCTCATCCAACCGATAGGATTTCATAAAATTTTCGAATTCTCCAGTATCGTACCATACTGGAACCATTACACATAAGGCTTGTTTGGTTGTGATTGTAGCTTGTGATATTTGATTGAAATTGATTGTTAATGGTATAAATTATGGAGAGACAGATATTTATTTGTGATTTTAGCTGGTACAGATATTGGGCTTTTAACGTGTAGATCGTTTAACTTGTAGACCTTGTCTTGAGAAAATAGTCTATTTAAAAATTAGGTACTAGAGTAAAAATTAAAAGCCGTCAGCTTCAGAGGAAAAGAACATACTCATATTTACATGTATGTGTCCTTATCCGGCATAAAACAAACAAAATGTGTGCCTTTTATAGAGCAGCAACATCCACGATCTGTTGATGCTAGCTGCTGGTGCAACTTACAACCCAGGAACGAAGCTTACGCGCTAGTGAAAGGAACAAGCTAGTATTGCTACGATCGATTCGGTCTCTTGCTCTCTCTCTTTTTTTTTTGGGTGTTTTCAAGCAAATGCATGCTGTATTAGATACAGTACATGTCCAATAGCTCCCAAGGTACACGTTGTCGTATCTAGAAAAGAGTTAGAAAGAAAAGGTAAACATTTCCCAAATGAACTGACAAGGGCAGCATGTGTGCATGTTTCATCGGAGGCATCAAATAAAACCAGAACAGCACAAAGATTGCCCGCAGGCGTGTTCGTCCTATAAATTTTCTTTCCTGGGAATCTTTTCCAACTTTAGTTTTTGGTGTCACGTCCATGCATGCATGCATGCATGGGTGCAAGTTTTTTAATCGGAAGCTGCCATGCATTACTCCATTACTATCGGGCCGTCGAAAGCTTCCCCATGATGGAGACGGGCAGTACGAGCTCGGACGTGGTTTTTGCACCCGGAATGTCCCGATTCCGCGATGCCAGCGCCAAACCGCCAATAGCTGTGTGTGATCCTTTTTTTTTTTTACCAAAATGCACGACGTCCTGACAAAAATAATGTGCTTCACTGCTTCTGTTCACTTCCAAGTGACACTTGGTGGTGTGATAGAGCGTCGCCAGGAACGCGTCTCCTGATATATTAAATTTACCTTTTATTTTACTTAAATCATACGATACCTGTCTCGTTTACACTGTTTAAATACAATTTAAATATTAATTATCAGTGAGTCAATTGGCCTAAATTGAGATAATGCCTTAGCCTTGTTTAGATACTAAAATAATGCTTCGTTTGGAACATATTTTTTCCTGAATTCATACGAAAATTATTCTATTTCTTACATAGTTTACATTTCTTACATAGTTTACATAAAATTCATATGTTCTAAATAGACTATGGACATGTTCATATTAGCTTCTATGAGTTGCTTCTGCTTTTAGAAGCTAAAGTCAATACGAACACCCTAACTTCTATAAGCCATTTCTATCAGCAGTACTATTTATCAGACATTACTATTTATCTTTTACATATTATAATGTATTTTGTATTTTATTATATCACAATTCTATAAACCATATGACGGTTCAAATATTGTGGTGTCTTTTGTTGCACCGTATTTCTTACATAACACATTATTATTCATCATCTACTACTATTCATTAGCCGCTTCTATCAGCCACTACTATTCATTAGCCACCGCAAAAAACCATAAGCAAAAGCCAATATGAACACCTCTATTTCTTATTCGATCCGTGTAGCAGTGGTCCGATACTATACTATACCGATATTTTGCACATCATACGTTTTCTTATTGCAGGGAGGGAGCCACGGAGGCAGCAGGGAGAGCGCAACTCGCCAGGCTACCCGCCCTGGTCTAGGACACTGTCAGCCACCTAGGATCACATACCAACATGGCAAGACGTACAAGACCCCAGTGTACGTGCAGTTATTTCGGATCCCAGCAGATACGATCTACATCTACACCATATACAGAAGCGGCGCGTAGCTAGCTACTCACCTCGGTAGATTGCTAGGTACGTACGTAGTACCAGATGGGTAGGCTTTAGATTGCGAAAACAAACGAAAAATGTATGCTCCGGCGGACGACGTATATATGCGTGCAGGAGAGGGGCCTCCTGCGCGCGCCGAGACGTCGTGGTCACGTACGCGACGGTGAATGACGACGGTGAATGTGTAACAGCCAACCGCGCGTAGTCGGTGGTGCCAGCCAAGCCAATGGCGTGCGTCCACACGAGGAGGAGAAGCGAAGGGCGCTGTCTCGTGATCCGAGCCGTATGCGTGTTAGCTGTTCGCAAACTGCGTTGCAGCTTGCAAACGTTTCTCCCAGGGAAAGCAGGTGGAGCGCACACCCGAACCGTCCGAGCGCCGATCGCAGCTGTGCTCGGTGCTCGCGGGCGCAGACCAGGCATCCTATTCTGCATGCACAGCCGGGAGCAGAGCAGAGCAGGTAAGAAACACATTACAAATTCACAATGTCAATCGTGAAGCTCGTCTGGATGGACGCGGGAGGCGGAAGTCGTAGTTGTATTCGAGTTTGAGTACGAGTACAAGTCAGTCTATCGAGTTCGAGTCAGCTTCTTAGTCGTAGGAGTAGTAGTCGTAGTAGTAGTCGATCCCGAGTCGTAGTCGTAGAGCAGGTATAAAGGGCAGAGTATTGTACCGAGAGGCAGAGAGCGAGTTGAGGCCAATGCAATCGGTGTGATCGAGAGAAAAAAATAAACAAGAGAAGAGCGGTTTAGCTCTAAAAAATCTATCAAGTTCATCGTGTTCGCAGACGCGGTCGTAAAGAAGTTACGACCACGATCACAAAGCAGAATACGTGGTCGTAAGCGCTTTGATCATAACGAGAAGACGTGGTTGTAAGCAACCACAACATGGCTTGACACGACTGACTGAACCATCCAGCGTGCACGTACGTACGTCGCCGGTAGCCGCTGTGCTGTTTCCGTGGCGTTTTGGTGGCGCATGATCTCGCCGCCTGGCTGCCTGCCCTTCTCCCCTGTCCTCCATCAAGGGGGAGCGTTTCGTTCGCTCGCTCGGTTTGACGTCTCACCCACCCACCTACCCGCACCATCTAACCTTCATCGCCGCGCCCGCCCCGTCGGATGCTTCCCTCCTTCCAACTCGGGGCCCTACAGCCCTAATCGCTTTCGCAACCGGAGATCTTGTTTCGTCGACATGATTCTAGAGAGAAGGGAGAGAGAAGTTGATGAGATTTAAGCTAAGCAAAAAAAAAAAATTCAGTTCGCACTATATATCAATATTCTCAGGTGGAGAACATAGCGCCCGTTTGGAGCATGGAGGATTTACCGGAGCACTCTGCACGAATTGTATCTGTTATTTTTCAGTTCTACATAGACATGTAATGTTGGATGCGAAATGAGCTATTGGAGGTGTTGTTAGTTGATTTGCGCGTCGCTGTTTGTACTTGGGTCTCGGTGGCTCGATTGATAGGTCTATCGATTCGTTGCGGAAGTTATTAGAGGCGTACTAATGACCAACATGCGTGTTGCCGGATCGAGGACATGCATATGAATGTCCCCTTGCGGCTTCCACACGGTATGCAACACGCATGATTCCCAAGGTGACGCCGCGTTCAGATTATACCAGCTATATTTTGTAAAATAAGGCTAAGAGACTTAAGTCAATAAAATCAATAACTTTTAGCCTAAGATCGGTTAGACCATTATGGATGGACTAAACTAGATCTAAAAGTTGGGCCATGTCATGCTGTCCTAGGCCTGTCCCTGTTAACTTGGAAGCGACGATGTGTCGATGACGGTGACAAGGACGGTGGCAACCATAGTGACGGCGACGGTCGCCATCTTCATCACCTTCGTACTCTACTTCTATCTTACGTCTCTAATGCTGTCGTCGTCCAGCTTTACTCAGCCACAGCCACGCTCGCTATGGCTCCTCGCTGGGAGGGCTCCAATCCTAGCTCCCAGCTACAAGGAATGTTATTTTATTACCACCACTGTTGACGAACTTACCTGATCTAATGTTTTACACTTGTTAACGCATGGAGAGCAAGGGCGACACCGGGTGCTGCCTCATTTTGGCCAACAGTGCTCACAACAGTAATACCAACAAAGTGATCGAATTCTGCTGGCTACAAACTAACAGTGCTGGTTTAGGTAGGCATGCGTTTCTCAGAGATGAGAACGAGATGGGAGGAGGCCGCGCATGCTGCCGTGTAATGTACTCCTATCGCACGAGACGAGAGACGAAGGGCGTCGCTACTTGCCTTGAATTGATAGTTCCAAGTCGCTCTCGGCCAGTACTCGCCAGTCAATGCTACGCATGGCCCCCACGTTGCTTCAGTTACGCGCGGGGATCAAACACTTCACGATTTACATTTCACATTTGCCAAACGATGATGGCTAAAGCTACCAAATTGGACTTATTTTCCTCTTCTCACCAACGCTGGCTTCGATTGGTTGAGAGCGAAAAGCGTTGAGGATTTCTCTCGATAAAGCTATGCGACGAAGGCTGAAGAATCGAAGGAGGCCAAGACGTTTTGTTTTTTTTGGGAAAAATGATCACTTTGCTTTGATTTGATTGTTACTACTACATGTGGCACAATTTTCCTTAGCTACTACTACGATCGATCACCGAAGTATCCAAGATAGAAAGTGAGCGAGGCGTTGCTCTTCGATGGAAAGGTTCGAGGGACCGCAAGGAGAGAGAGAAAAAAAAAGCTATGGACAGAGTGCATAATTGGCTAGCTGGCCGGCCACCCCCAAAAGATTCGAGATCCATGGATCGTCTTGATGCGAAGGGTGATGTAGGGGTCCATGCGCAAGATAAAACTGTTGCGCAGCGCAGTACCTTGCTCATGCTGCGCGTGAGAATGGCACGGTGGTATTCTCACCTGCTCTCTCCGGCCTCGTCCGAGACGATGTAACTTTTCAGTACTCCGCTGTACCGAGAATTCATTTTTTTTTTGTGCAACGTGTTGCATCAGGAAATCGAGATCTCTGGAGTTAGCTAGCACCCCAGATGTTTGACCCAGACCGAATCTAATGGGGAACAGTTTGCGCATGGCCTTCTCTGTTTCATATAGCGCTAAATGTCAACAGGATTTGCAAGGTTGCAGCTTGTAAATGGAATCATGTTCCATTTGCGATGCTAAACGTTTTAGCCCTCTATCCAGACCTAAGAACTAAGCTCCCAGGAAGCTTACAGAAAAACAGTGCAGATCCTTGAGTCCAACTAGGCCCTTTGCCAAAGCCACAGGAGAACAACCAGTCCCGGTTCCAGATCTGTGCCAAAAAACAATCGGGATCGTTTCATTCGCCTACAAAGCCTGGCCAATAAAACTTATGCGTAACCTTAAAGTTAAGCCTAAAATATAGTACACCCCAACCAGCTAGAATCTTAGCGTTTATTTGACCGAGATCACGACCGCCCCAAAGAAGAGCCCCCGGGACAAAGCTCGATCAGGCGGGGGTTAATTAACTAGGGCTAGTTGCGTTCTGATGGCTGGGGAGGGCACGTGAGCCGCCCGTGCCCTTGGACCATCCCACGTTGCCACTTGATGGTTTTCAAATGTGGCCAGTACACCGAGGAGGCATAAACAAAGGGTGGGGAAAAAAAATTGGAGGGGGAAGGGAACACTTCGAACAACTGGCATATGTTTGCACGAGTATTTATTTTGGATTACAGTGCCCTGTGTGTGGTGATTTTTTTCCTTCCGGGAGAGAATAAGCTAGACGCACGCACGCAACTCACATTGCGCTCTTATAATTCATGTACATACTTTTTACACCTTAGAAATTTATCAGAGACACGCGGCCCTGCTCAAAAGAGTTTTTTTGAGTGACTTATGGTTAAAAAGTGCTGTAGCTAGCTAAAAAAACATTATAGTTGACGAAGACTTATTTAATATAATTAAATTTAAAAAATGTTAAAAATTGAAAAGAATGTTAGCCTATTACGTATAATGCAAACAAATACGGAAAAAAACCGGCAAAAAACTCAAAAAAGCCAAAAGTATAGAAAAATACGAAATTTATGAATAATGCAAAATAAATCAGAAGCCAGAATCTCAAGCCAAAACGAGCGGGGCAGTCTCACAGAACATGAATGCACGTCTTTTCACTAAACATACACATGAGGTGCACTCTTAAACGCTTCCCTCCGTATACCGTTGTTAATGTAATTGTGATGCATCGTCATGTGGTTACATTTTTATGTTCTTTTTTACCTCACAGTAACAATGGCGGTACAGTAGAAAAGAAAAGATGGCCTCAAAGAATGAAATGAACAAACCGAAGGTAAATCTGAAAAGAAAATAAAACAAATCAAAGGAAGAGTGAAGCAAATAGGGGAAACAGTACTATTATGTGATTTCTAAAAGTCATAAATAATAACGAAGGGCACTCAGTTGGGCTTTTATAAGTTGCATTATGCCTTTTTTTGCACTGAAGCTGTTAGTGGTTTTTTGGTGTAATTAAATTTTAAAAAATTAAAAATAGAAAAACGGGTTAGCCTATCATGCCATCACGGATAATACAAATAAATACAAAAAAAGCAAAAAAGACCAAAAAAGTTAAAAATAAAAAAAGACGAAATTAAGAAGTTAAAAGCTGAAAGCATAAGCCAGCTTATATAAATATAAGCCGAAATGAGCACAATAAGTTTTTGAATTTGATTTGAGACATATATTTGTTGAAATCAGATAAAGCTAAACCTCCACTCTACATTGCTCGGCTATCTTTTAGGCTCCGTTTGGGATATAGAAATTTTCATATGACTACAAGAACTGAAATATATTCTGTGAAATTTCGGCGTTTCAAATATGTCCATTGTGAACAAACATTTGCTGGAGTAGAAATTAACATCATTTTTTGGATGAACATTGATTTGCTAGAGCAGAAATTCACCACCGAGTAACCGAATTACTGCTACTCCTGTTAGTCAGTTGACCGCATTTTTTGGTGGACGACTCCGTAAAGAACACGGCTTAATCAACGGAAGAACATTCCCTCACGGCGAACGGCAAAGCTACGGCCTCCTTCCATTTACTCCAGGTAAAAACACGCGCTAAGCACAGAGCAGGGACCGCACGCAACCGAAGGCGACAAGCGGATGTCCTGTCCATCCCGGCTTCTGCTTCTTTGGAAGGAATACGTCACCTTTTTAATTTCGGTTTTTTTTTAGTTTTTTGCTTTTGTTTTTTTGTTTTGCATTATTCATTAAGATATAACTGTATTTTTATTTTTATCAAATGATTTAGAAAAATCAATAGCTACTACAATATAATTTCAATTAAAAATTAATGGCTGACAGTCTAAGGGCGTGCTCACTATGGCTTATTTTGGCTTAAGCTTATTGGCTTAAGTTTTATTTTAAGACTATTCATAATTTCGTCTTTTCGAATTTTGACTTTTTTTGCGCTTTTTGTCGGTTCTTTTTTTCGTATTCGTTTGCGTTGTTTGTGATGGGCTAACATATTTTTATATTTTTAATTTTTAGATTTAATTATGTCAAATAAGCCTCACCGTCAAGATGTTTTTTCGACCACAAGGTGTTTTCACCATAAGTTTTTGACTTTCAGTGAACCGATCACCACCTAAGATCGTTTGAAAAAACCGAATTGAACGGGCCTTAGGTGTCGCTTGGTTGGGCTGAAATAAGCTGGCATATAGTTGAAATTGCACTGTAGCTGGATAAAACTATATTGTAGCTGATGATGGCTTATTTGGCGTAACTAAATTTAAAAAAATAAAAAAAACTAATTAGTCCATCATGAACAATGCAAACAAATACGGAAAAAAGAACCAATAAAAAGCTAAAAAAACCAAATTTAGAAATAATAAAAAAATACGTCAAAAATCAAAAGCTTAATCTAAAATAAACGGGGCCTTTAAATTCGCAGTGCTGTTCCGACCATAGAAGCAAGCAAAAGCAGAAGGGAGGCAGCTAGAGGCCGAACGGGATTCTCTGACTTGAGGAAGTAAAGTCACGGTGACTTTGCTTCCTCTAAAGTCCATCCATCCAGCGATCAACAGTCCAGATTAATCTAGTGTTTTTTTATTTCTATTTCTATTTTTGATTTTTATTTTTTTTATTTTTTATATATTTTTTATATCATCTGTGTTAAAATAACCTATTTTTTAAATAAAAAATATGTTATTTTTATAACACAGATAATATAAAGAAATATATAAAAAGATAAAAGATAAAAAAAGATAAAAACAAACAAACAAAAAACTAGAAATCAAAAAATAAAAAAATACTAAATTAATCTGGACCGTTGATCGCTGGATGGATGAACTTTAGAGGAAGCGAAGTCACCGTGACTTTACTTCGAGGCTGGCGGCCTAGAACCCGGGTGAGTCTTGAAGCTAGTCCGGGTCTGCATAAGTGGGTAGTACACTTCATTGTTCCCACGTGCGGAGCACATGCTTGGCTGGCTCCTACCATATTGGCGCTCTAAATTTTTAGGCTGCGTTTCATGTTTTTTACTATAATTAATAAATCTAATAAATATTAATTGCTGGAAGAAGTTGAAATAAAAAATCAACCAAAAAAATAAAAAGAACAGGACCACTATGGCCACCATTAAAATAGGAAAAATGCGAATTCGAAGGCTTGAATGTCGAATTAATGTGGAGAAGATAAACGTTAGTATATGTGTTAGGTTTGCATCTTCAATCCATGAATGCTGGTAGCAACGTATACTCTTGTTTTGGACCGGTTTAAAGCGTAGGAATTTTCATAGTTATCATCATACACTACTGTAAAAGAGTCATCATAGATGGTTCAAAACTATTATCACAGATGGTTTTCTGAATCACTTATATTTATGTATCAATGATAATTGGATGTTATCACAGACAGTTTATGAGCCGTTTATGATAAAAACAACACAGACGATTTGTAAGAAAACTATTACAGACGGCTCGAACCACAAACCATCTGTAATACTCACACATCATAAGTGGTTCTAGTTACAATCGTCTGTGATTAGCGAGTATCACAGACGGTTGGTATATAGAATCGTCTGTGATAGTCCTTCATAGATGGTTTATACCATAAAACTGTATGTGATAGTTCACTCTATACCTAATTTTTTTCTTTCTATTTTTTGGCTAGCCTCAAGAAATAATGTTACCTCTGCCCTTTCAAAACAAGCAAATACAGTGACAAATTAACACAACAGCACATTACACTTCTATTAAGATTAGAATCCATCATTACATCATAACAAAATAACGAATCTAACTCTTTAACACGGCAAGAATATATAAGAAGCGAGATCCTAGCAGACAGTAGAAGCTGGATGCATCGGATGACGGTCGGATATCACCGGCAATGGAGAGGCGGCGGTAGCGCCACCTTTGTGGCACGATAATGAGATTACACAAGACACTCTTACAACACTTATGACAAGAGTGTGTTGTGTAGTTTACCATGGTGTCACAACGGAGGCACTAGCTCACGGCGGTAGTCGACGTCATCGAGGAACAAGCTAGATGCAGTGTGCGATGTCCTTGACGCCTGCCATCAAGGAAGAGAGGAGAGGGCACTGGATGGCGGCTGGATATCACCGGCAAGGGAGAGGTGGCGGTAGAACTACCTTTGTGGCACGACAGTGAGGCTGCAAAAGACACTCTTACGACACTTACGACAAGAGTGTGTTCTGTAGTCTACCGTGGAGGGGAGGATGCAGGAAGCTAGATATATAGCGGATGAACCCGCGCGACTGCCGGTGGGAAGGTAGATATTGATTAATTAATTAGTGAATATTATCTACTTTGTATAATGGAAAAAACTCGATAACCTCTCACACACGGGTTTTACTCACACATGTTTACTTATGCATATTTTTCAAAGCGTATAAGACCGAATCCGTTAAGTTCTAAGATTTGATTTATTTTGATTATACTAGCTTCTCCATGTACTAAACCGCCTTCCTAAGTGTCAGTTGTGATCCGTGGTTTTCTTCCAAAACCGTTTCCGGTATTTTAGTCAAACTACAAAAATACCCTTCCATTAACCCGGTATTCTCCTTCTACTGCAAATAATCGTCATACTTACCACGTGTAGGTGCACCACTGGCTTGCTACACATTAACAAGTCTCTCCCATTCTGGCTCCACTAGACCACGTTCACTTGGATTTACCAAGCCACATAGTACAACCCCGCCGTTCGAATTTTTTTTCAATATTTTCTGTCTTTCTTGTGCCATATTTGAGCTCACCACCTCACCCGGCATATTTGATCGTTCTGTGCCTCAGCTTCTCCATGAGCGTAGCCCCGATCCTCGCTGTTGACCGTGGTTGACTAAGCGACCATGTATCATCCAAAGACAAAGAAATCATTTTCAGGCACAAGTTTTTTATAACTTGACCTATATTAGTCAAAACATACTTATGTAATATTAATGTACTGACAAAGGTTAATCCAACTCAATTCATGACTTAATTTCTCAAATCCTACCACCGCATCCACACACCTCGCAATTGGACCTCTTTGGAAGATCCAAATAAAATGCAATATTTGCAAGGTCGAATAACAACTCAACAAAATTTACAATGATTCATTGCAATATTATCCTAAATCTTCCTACATAACCCTTCAATCACTTACTTCTCCTTGGTGATCTTACCTGTAGGGAGGAGTATTAAATGGAGTATTATTCTCAAATACAAATATCATTTGTAGTATTACAAACTTGAAAACAATAACACACTTGCATGAATGATAGGACAAAATGACGTTTTTTGCTGATGCAGTATCTTTTTACTGTGCTTTTTTTTTCCAGATTGGGCTAGCAGGTTACAAATTGCTACTACCTGCATTATCTCTCCAACATGTTCTCGAACGGATCTTGTGGTAGCATTTCACACAGCTTTACCATGCAAAGATATAGTAAGGTACCTGCCCCTACTCAGAAGGGAAAAAATAACTCAAAGCCTATTCTACATTACCCAGCAACAGTAAATATCTCTCCTACCATCTACTCTGCCTACCATCAATTTTGTTGGTGGAGTAGTAGCGGTAGTAAAAACTAGAAAAATTTCCCTATTTATCTTACCCCCAATCTTTACTCTCTCGTCTCTCTCTCTCTGCCCCAAAAGGAAAACCACGCTGGTTTCCGGAGCGCAAGCCGCAGGCACCCCCGTAAAACCGAACCCAAGAAGACACCAACCACGCAGCAAGCCACCACCGACCAGTACCACAAGAGGGAGATGCCTCCTCCTCCCCCTCCGCTCCGCTCCCTTGCCTCCCCCTCCCCCGCCCCATGACCGCAGGAGCCAGCAGCAGCAGCAGCAGTAGCGCGGCGGGAGCGGGAGTGGCAGTAGTAGCACCATGAACCTGGGCGGGGTGGTGATGGCCGCCGTGGACGCGGGGGTTGTGGGCGGGGGCTCGGAGCTCGGCCTGCTCGGATCTAGGCTGCTCAAGCACGGGAGGGGCAATGCGGAGGAGGAGCACGGGTGGAGGCCGGCGGCCAAGCAGGCCAGGGTGGGGGACGCCGCGGTGTCCGAGGCCATCAAGGTGGCGGCGCCTTTCTTGCTCGGGTCCTGCAGCCCCGGCCATGGCGGGGAGCAGATGCTCAGCTTCTCGTCGTCGGCGTCCTCGTGCCCCAACACTGCTTCTGTTGCCGGCGCCGCCGCTGATGGGGCGCTGCCGTTGTACTACGGCACCCCTGCTTCTTGCTCAGGTGGGGATGGCGCCATGGTGGTGGTGCAAAAGCTTTCTTTTATGCTTCTGTTTCTGTTTGTTTGATTGGGTTTGGTGATTGAAAAGCTTGCTACTCCTTTTGAAGTATTAGCTGTTTGATTTATCTTGCTTTGTTTGGACTTTGGAGTGGTACCGATATATATATTTATTTGTTTTCAGTTGTTTATGTTTCTCCTTGCTTTTTTTGGGCATGCAGCATGCTTGATCCTTTGCTCATACTGCAATCGACCTGATTTTTTTTATTTTTTCCAATGTTTTCTCACTGCTTTTTTATAGTGTTTTGGTTTAGATTCGGAGGATTGTCATGATACAGTTCTTTTTTGTTCCTTTCTTTTTCATTTTTGGTCTCCCTTGATTAGATCACTGACTAGCTAAAAAGAGCTCACTTCCTCTGGAAATAAAGGAGTTCTTTTTTTTTACTATTTTAATAATCTTTATTGGATCACTCTTGATATTTGTCGAGACAAGTTTCCTATTCTTTTCCGTGACATACACGAACGCTTTCTTGTCCTCAACGGTGCGATCGTGCCTATTCCTTTTTGCCATGCCTTTTGCTAAAACAAAAGAAGAAAACATAAATACGGATTGAAAAAAAAAGTGTGATCTTTGGCACCATGCCACTATATCCACATTTTTCTTACTCAAAAAGAAAAAAAAAGTTGAAAGTAGCAATGCATGCAAGAAAGGTTCAAGTAAGTAATATACACGAATCGAGCTTGTTGCAATGAATCAAACATGTGGTTTTTTGGTGACTTTTTATGCACACCGCCACCTACAAATCTGTGCTGCTTATCAGATTTCTTATCCTGGCAGCCACTCTGCTTCAGATTTCGTGTCTTTTGCTTGCCCCTATCTCACACAACGATCGTGTTTAGGAAACACATGCATCTCGGTGGTGGTCGTCTCGTCTCTAGTGTAAAGTACATGTTTTTTTGGCTGCGTCTTCTTGGCTTGCACTGCCTTGTTGCTCATCTCCTTGGTCTATCTGCCTGTGTTTCTCCCAGGATTGAGCTCAGTGAGCTTGAGCACCAGCATGCAGGGGGCAATGGCCAGGGTGAGGGGCCCCTTCACGCCGTCTCAGTGGATCGAGCTGGAGCAGCAGGCCCTGATCTACAAGTACCTGGCTGCCAATAGCCCCGTGCCTCACAGCCTGCTCATCCCCGTCAGAAGGAGCCTTGCATCGCCCTACACACCTGCCTACTTTGGCACAAACGCATGTATGTAAGCCGAAAAAGAGGGGAGCAAGCAAAGAAACCAAATGCTTTTCAGTCTGCAGCTCCATTCATCACGCGCATCGATACGATAAAAGCTGTGTTGATTGATACCTTCTTCACCGATCTTGATTGCACTGCCCTTGGTTGGGGTTTTACTTTGCAGTGGGATGGGGGTCTTTCCAGCTGGGCTACTCCGGCAGCGCCGATCCGGAGCCCGGGCGGTGCCGCCGGACGGACGGCAAGAAATGGCGGTGCTCGAGGGATGCGGTCGCCGACCAAAAGTACTGCGAGCGACACATGAACCGGGGACGCCATCGTTCAAGAAAGCATGTGGAAGGCCAGCCTGGCCATGCCGCGAAAGCGATGCCCGCGGTTGTGGCAGCGGCTGCCGCTGCCGCTGCCTCTGCTACCCAGCCTCGTGCTCTCGCCGCCACTGGCGGCGTAGATACTGCCGGCCTCGCCATCAGCCATCATCAGCAACCAGTGAAGAACTACGCTGCGAACTCGACCGATCCTTGCTCTCTGCAATATAACAGGTACAGTCTGGTAGCATTTCGGAAGCTCCAAGAATAGCATTAGCATGTAGCCAATGCTCAAGTTGAAAATATGGCTAGTTTTGCTTTTGCTACTTTGCATATGTAGACTGTCACTCGTTCTTGGATGTGGCATACGTAGTTGACTGTGTTCACCAAAATAATATAAATCGAAGGTAATTTTGCTTTTGCTACTTCATCCCTGGGACTGCCATACATCATTCTTTACTGAAAGGAGATGATAAGGGCAAACGTTGGACTGATTATTAGCATTTTAACATAACTATGCTTAAAGGTTTCACTGATTTTGAATAGTCAGCAAAGCTCTTGATCATTTACTTTCTAGCTATTTAAAACTTAACTGTTTCATTTTGTAGACCATCAATCCTAGGTATTCATTTCCAATATCCCCAAATATCCTTTTTTTGTGAGAAGATAACCTGTCCTAGTAGTGATGTATTAAGATTTACATGGTTTACTCGGTTTTCATGGTTTTACCACGACAGTGTTTCTGTGAGTTTGCGATGGGGAATGTGTTCACTAACCCTGAGGCCAACCGCTCTATGCTGTACTAATAATCACTTGTTGATCAAAATTTCTGCAGGGAACCGGTGAACAAACAGAATGAGAGCAAGCAAATGCAAGACTCTGACAGCCTGTCGATGCTAACTTCCATGAATACAAGAAATACGGGCGGCCTCTTTCCGTTCTCAAAACAGCATAATCCTTTTGAAGTGACCAGCTCCAGGCCATATTTTGGCCTCGTTTCATCCGATTCACTGATGAGCTCTCCTCATAGCTCCTTGGAGAACGCCAATTTGCTCAGTTCACAGAGTCTGAATGAACACCAGAGTTCAGTTTCCCTGCAACACTTTGTGGACTGGCCCAAGACACCTGCACAGGGAGCTGTTGCATGGCCCGACACTGAAGAGATGCAAGCTCAGAGAACCCAGCTCTCAATATCGGCTCCAATGGCGTCCTCCGACCTATCGTCGGCCTCGACATCTCCCATCCACGAGAAGCTAATGTTATCGCCTCTTAAGCTTTGCCGCGAGTATAGTCCTATCGGCCTCAGCATCAAAGCAAATAAGGATGAAGTTAGCCAGGGAGAAGCAAACTGGACGCCGATGTTTCGTGATTCTTCGATGGGTGGGCCATTAGGGGAGGTTTTAACCAAGAACAGCAACATGGAAGCAAGGAACTGCCTGACAGCGTCTCTGAACCTTTTAACGGATGGCTGGGATTCAAGCCCAGGGCTGCAGCCATCCCCTGTAGGAGTTCTGCAGAAGACCACCTTTGGATCAGTCTCCAGTAGCACTGGGAGCAGTCCTAGGCTGGAGAACCACAGTGTTTATGATGGTACCAGTAACCTGTGGGATGATCTCGGCTCCATTGTTGTAAATCATCCGAGCATCCGCTTGGTGTGAGCTTCTTCTGACCAAGAAAAATGCAGCAAGATGGCAGGGGCAGGCATAAGGAAACGTTTCGGCCGGTCTTCACCTTGTTACATATCAATATCATATCCACAAGTGTGAGCATTTTCCTCGTAGTTTGTCATTTGAGACTAATCTCGTGCTTTTGCTATTTCAGTTCTTTTGTTTTTTTCCTTTCCTTTGCTTTGTAACCTTCACCTTCCTTGGATCTTGACGTGCTGTGATGTGTGGTGTGGATGGATTTGGTGCTCCGTTGTTGCATATCTTCTGAGAATATCCAATGTGCGATGGTGGATTAATGCGAGCTGAATGTTGTCTTGCTTGTTGATATATATTGTTCAATGGTTCATGAGCTGATTCCTGTTATACCTGTTGATATTATTCGACATGTTTGCATTTGCGCGTTGTTTGATTCACACTTTTTCCACGATATCTTGTTCCTGGACGATGTTTTCTGCCTGCCAATTATTAAACCTTCGCATTTGGTACGTTTATGGTTGTAAAGCTCGTGCAGTAAGCCAAGTTAATTTAATTTCTCAAGAGAACATAGTTGGCAACCTGTTATTCTGACCAGTTTTACATGAAGCTCAGGTAGACTCACTCTGGTCTGTAAGTTGGTTTCTTTTGTAAACAGTTTATATGAAACACTACATTTACATGCAAGAATATTGCAAACTTGTCATGAATGTATTGAACAACAGCTAGGAACAAACAATTCTAACTCGGTGCTTGTTGCACCAGACAGCTATAGTCGCTGTCCTAGTTAGAAACTTCAGTATACCGCTGCTTTCAGTTACCTAGAGGTTTTTTTTTTTACTCTTGCTGACAATATTAAGTGACAGTGGAGTAATCCAGTGCTCACTGTAACAGCAGCCGCACCAGAATACAATGAATACGTTTTCAGGACCATTTACCAGCCTTTTCGCCCTTTCACAGCTGCCAAGCCTGCAAAAGAGAGCAGCAACGCCCCGACTTGTGCAACTACCCAAATGCCCATTGCATGCATGCACGCATCCGAGAACCATGGCCAGTCCTTTGGGTGGGGTCCTTTTCCACTACGGTTTATGCTTTATAGCTGTCGCATATGATTTTTAGTCATAATACGAGTGCTTTTCGAAATAAATCGGATGTCGGAAAATCAATAAGCCGTTTCGAAAATATTCGAAAATATTGTTCCGATGAATTGCTTTGAAACGATAGTGAAGAAACTATTTCGTTTGTTTGTTCGAGAAAAATCATAATCCATGAGCCAAAAAATAAGGTCGGTGAGCATTGCTGTTGTATGCGTTTTCTCCCTTTTGATGATTTGCTCTGCAGGAGCCTACAGTAGAATGATGTGCAGCAGCTTGCACCACTAGTCTGTGGTTGTGTGTCTTGATGCCGTTGCCGCCTGCTTTATGAACACACCTAAAGGCGCATGCACCACAGAAATGTAAGATGAGCGAGTACTAGAGATGTCAATCTTTTGTATGTGCTTGTTTTTTTTTTCTGCTCTCGTTGTGAATTGTGATGTGAAGAAGTCAAGAAATTGTTCTTTGCTGGTTTGGAGAATTGGAGGAGTTCTGCTTTTTTTTTCTGAGATGCTAGTTGCTGATTTTGTTTGGAGACGCAGAAAGGGAAATTTTGGATGGGACGATGGCTGCTGCCCCTGCAATCACGTGTGACATAGTGGAGAGTAAGTTATGTGCCCCTGCAATTCTGTATCTTTACTATTATAAAAGTGTAAATTGGTTTATTCTCTCTATCTCTTCTCAGCCAATCGATTTGATCTGGACTATTCGTATATCTCCTCATCTCTCTCAGGATACAACCACCCACCCTCTACATATTTTCCATCTCCTCGCGCATTCTGGCCCACCTTTCTCTCTCTGTCGCTTGCTCTCCAATGTTTGATGTGTAAAATTGATCAGACAGTAAGTTCCGTCTCATTATTTTTTTGATTCCGTTGCAATGAAGTATCTCTAACTAATATATACCGAAAAGTAAGGCACTCAGTGTACTAGCGAAGAATCCGGCCGGGCATGCAGATCCGAGTTCTTTCGTGGGAGTGTGAAGCATCATCAGGTACGCAATTATTCAGAAAGCGACGAATCACAGAACACTGACGCCAAAGTGGCAACGGATCACGCAACCATATGCTGTCAAGCCGGTGAGGCGTGATGGCGCATAAAACGGGTCGTGACTCGGGTCGATGTCCTGTGTGCGGTCGCTTGGGCGTCCATCCAACCGAACAGAAGCCATGCCGGATCCTGGCCACGAAAACCGAGACGCAAATTTGATTTGGCTACAAGATTCGGTTCAACCTCTATTCATTCCCAGGCAGCGCCAAGCCGGTATCCGTTTGTTTTGTACGCCACTGGTCGGAGCATACGACAAGCGATGGGCACGTACACAAGCCCACAGGGGGAATAGTAGTACGAAGCTGGCTACGAACCATGCGTATGATCCCCAAGGAACACCAACCACTCCTCCACGCCTCCTTGTTCACATGCCAAGGTAAAGATTCGTGTACAAAAGCCTCGTCACGCTAAGAGCTCTCCCTGCCCAAAATTTAGACAAGGAGACATGAGCCGTAGAGCCAAACAAGCAGCGACGAGCCGTCGGACCAGACACGCCGAGCAGCAGCAGGCGCCGCCGCCGGCGGCGGCGTTCGACGGGACCTCCAAGATCGTGTCGAACCCCATCTTCTACTGCGAAGACGGCTCGGCTCGGATCAAACCGGTCGACCTGCGCTGCGGCTACGGGCCCGGCGCGGTGCACGCGCTCGTGCCCGACCCCGTCCCGGCCGCCGCGGGCGTCGCCAAGCCGCTGCCCCTGCCTCCAAGCCGGACCCACCGCGCGGGGCCAGCTGGGACCCAGCTGTCAGCATCGCGTGTTGGGCCCACTCTCGTGGTAAGCCCACATGGCAGGGTGCTGAGGAAGGTGCCCATGCAGGACCCGTTCCTGGCCGCCTACGTGGCGTGCACCAAGAGCGGCGGCGGCGGCGGCAAGAACCGTGCTCAGGTGAAGCAGCAGCAGCCGCAGAAGAAGAGTGGTGAGGCCATCCGGAGGTGTGGTATTTGGGACGCGAGCAAGAAGTACACCGGGATGATGTCGTGCAAGTACGGCTGCGCCGTCACCGTGCAGGAGGACGCTCTTGCTGCCGCCGCGGCGCAGGCGGAGGCGCCCGCGGGGCCCACGCTGGACCTGTCGCGGCCGCCGGCGGTGCTCCCGGCGAGGGGGAGGGCCCTGGAGCGGAGACGGGCGCAGAGCCAGAGCTGAGGGTGCACGCTTGTATGCGTCGCCATCTTTCGAGTATTAATCGGGACCTTTTGTGGTGCATGTATATTGATGTTGCGCTATTGGCTACTGTAGCGTGTAAAATTATTCAGTAACCAATATGTATCCTGTTAGTATTTTTCAGAGGAGTGTGGATTTTCGGTTATAATCCGGCAATACACGAAATGGAACGAACGCACCATGATTCCTGTTTGGACAAAGCTCTTCGTTTTCGTAGGTGACGGTTTGTTTTTTAACTGTAGATTTTTATTTATGTTTTTTAATATGACAGTGGAGAAAATATTAACATATATAGTATACATATTTTTAGATTTAAAAAGCTATTCAAAAATTTACTTAAAAAATTATTTTATTTATTTTAATTTTAAAGAAACCAAAAGACAAAAAAAACAGAACCGATGAGCATGAGGTGGCCGTGTTACCGTGGCCCTAGTCCAAACTCCAAACCAGAGTCATTTCGTAGGCGGGCTAGGCCGTACAAAAATAGGCTTGTTTGTATTCTCGAGCAAAGCCCAGACTGGGATACTGCCCGGCCGAACGGCCCGGTCAGTCTGCATGAGGCCATGAGCTAACGGGCTTATTCTTTTAAGGTACGACTCATTAGGTTCTATTTATTTAGACTTTAATTTTTAGCTTCAAACTTATTAATTTTATCTTTTTAGCTTTCTAGTTTTTTAAAGTTTTTATATATTTTTTCGTATTCTTTTTATATTATCCGTGATAAGAGCACATGTTTTACATATCCTCCTCGGCGGCTCTTGTAAAAGCAGACACACCATTAATGTACTCTTCACTCACACGGCTCGCAGCATACATCCAGCTTCGGTTCTACGTTACGTACATATATAACAACTTAGTATTAAAAATTAGATTAACTAATTATTACTACAACAGTGGCTAGATCTGGATCGAAATGAAGATAGATGCGGTCTGAGCAGCGCAATAAATGCTTAGTGGCATTATCACAGACGGTTTTTTATTAAAAAATGTCTGCGATAACCAGCTTATCACAGATGTTTTTATTAAAACCGTCGTGATAATTCGATTATCACGACGGTTCTTAATACGCACCGCTGCGGATACTTTAGTATCACAGACGGTTCGTCGGTATGAACCGTCTGTGATACTCCTTTTCTTCGGCGCCGCCAATACAGACGGTGTCCAAATTAAAATCGTCTGTAATTGGCCGTTTAGTATTAGCCTTTTTGTAATAGTGGTAGCATTAGCATACACGGAGAGTAATATGCTAGAATTGTTCTATGAGCTCAATTAAGACGTACTCTAGTTGCAGCTACCACTAAATCCACTTAATCTATCTATACGGAGCGTGTACGGCACCATTGGTACGAAAATTAGGGGTCGTAATTGCACTTTAGATGATCAGATTTGTGATGATGTAGCAGATCATGCCTTGCTTTGCGTATTCTGCCGTAGCATGGACTTTATGACTTGGTGTCATACTGTACTACAAGCAAGTATAAATGCAAATCCATACTTGTATGTTAAGAAAACTTTTCAATGGTACTTGTAGCTCTACACTATGGATGGCTTAAATTGCTTAAAATTAAACATGCATGGCTCGTTGCATGATCGTACGGTTAATCATAATGAAAATGGCTTACATTGCAAACTTATGTATCATAAAACAAGCAGCATTTGAAAAGAATAACCTAAAATTTCAAAGTTCTAATTTGATGGTAACCTTTTTTCTCTTATTTTTCGCTCCAACGGGATGACTGTTCAATGTGCAAAAAAAAATTTCACCTGATCTCAAGTCCCAAATGCAGCGAATTTCAACGGTTAAAAATAGCATTTTTTTTTTCAGTCTGTAGTTCTACTGGTACAAAACATCCTAAGACGACCGATAGCTCGAGCTCGTGGCGTTTAGATTGATGGAATCGACAATCCTGACGATCTGCTCGAGCGCGCTCTTGTCCTTGAGGATGCCCGAGTGCGACACCTTGGGCAGCTCGACCACCTCGACGACCTGCGCCGGCGAGTCGGACCACGCCTTGATCGGCCCCACGAGGCTGGCCAGGTTCACCGTCCCGTCGCCGTCGCCGTACACCACCTTCACGGGGCCGGCGTCGAACCCCTCCTCCCCGAACACGAGGCTCTCCACAGTGTCCACGCCGGTGCCCACGAGGCACGTCACCGGCACGCCCGGCTCCGGCAGGACCTCGCCGAGCGGCCGTATCCGCGCCCGGTACGGCTCCACCCCCTCCACGAACCCGATGTCCTGCAGGAACTGCGTCATGTTCTTGGCGGAGTAGGACCGGTTGTGGTACTGCGACACCACCAGCGTGGTGTTGCCGAACACCTTGGGCGTCGGCAGCAGCCAGAGGTTGCTCTCGGAGCTCCGCTGCTCGTCGCGGATGATGTACGGGTCCACGAACGGCACGCCGAGGGTGTTGCCGGAGGCGAAGGTGAGCATCTCCTGCACCGACCCGCCCCACGGCGTGGACAGCGTCACCAGCCGCTTCACGTGCGCCGTGCGCCAGGGCAGCGGGTTGCGCGCCAGCAGCTGCAGCGCGAACAGCCCGCCGAGGCTGTGGGCCAGGAGGATCACCGGCTTCCCGCCGTTTGCCGCGCACGCCGTCTCCACCAGCAGCTTCAGGCGCTCCAGGTACGCGCTGCCCACCTGAGACGGGTGCCCTGGCCCGGCCAGCCCGTACCGGAAGTCGTACGGCGCGCCGAACAGGTCGCGCCCCTCCTCGTACCCTGCCTTCTCCAGCGTGCTCGCCAGAATATTCATGTAACCCGTCAGGAGCCTGCGCATTATAATTAACTTGTCACGTGGTCAGGACACGTTTCATTTCAACGGGCTGTTCATTTTAGTTTTTAAAACTAACTTTTGATTTTTACTACAATATATAATTTTAAAACAGAATATTTTTTCAAGACATGTCTACAAGTTAATTATATTACACATTAAAAGCTCAATATCCGTATCATCTACATCGCAAGCGAGTATCTCTTTCCATAATCTCGATCGTAAACAGCTAAAATTTAAAAATTTCAGCTAAAAGCCATAAGCTATAGCCGTAAAAAACATGCCCGATCATATCCCGCTCGTTTTGACTTCAACTTCTGACTTATTTTTCACTATTCATAAATTTCGTTTTTTCTGAACTTGTGGCTTTTTTAGCTTTTTTACCGGTTCTTTTTTCCCGTATTCGTTTGCGTTGTTCGTGATGAGCTAGCATATTTTTTTAATTTTTTAAAATTTAATTACGTCAAATAAACCACCTCTAACTTATAGTAAATTTTTAGCCGCTACAGTGTAATTTCAACTATAAGTCACAGTTTTCAGTCCACCCGAGCGGGGCTAATCAGAAAGAAGAACTTAATTAATTAGCGTGCTAAGTACTTGAGGTTTGCGTCGAGGTAGCGGAGGGTGGAGGTGGAGCCGAAGTCGGAGACCCTGGTCTCGACGCCGGGCGTGTTGCGGTAGTCGTCGGCGGCGCGGTCGTAGTAGAGCGTCATCCGCTCGGCGAAGCACCTGGTGAAGGGCGCGACCACGACGGACGGCTCGAACCAGAGGCGGAACCACCCGCCCTGCCCGCGCACCAGTGGCCACACCCGGCAGACCAGGCTCGACGGCTTGTAGTCCTCCGTCAGCCGCGCCTCCAGCTGGTTGCCGCCGGTGCCCGGGATCAGTACCACCGGGTGCAGCCGCTGCTCGCTGCCTCCCGCCGCCGCCCTTGCTGCTGACACGCAGCACGAGCTCAGCGTCGACAGCACGACCATAATCACAGCCACCAGTACAGCCCGAGCTAGTGAAGGCCTCTCCATGCTTCTACTATCTGCTTTTCTTTCTTGTTTCCTTTCTCTCTTTGTTGTTTTGGGATTTGGTGCTGCCTCTTTTGTGTGGTGATGCTGCTTCAGAGCTTCTCGACTAGCGTTGCATGCTGACTTGGACCGCTCGGAGCCGCTCAAGAAGGCCAAGGCAAACGTTGGAACGGTGGTTACGCCGTCCTCCCAGTAGTGGGTACCCACTAACCCAGCTTAATTACGCCTGTAGCAGCGTAGCTCTCTCTAGTAACCCGTGGCTAAGCGGGGACAGCGACCAGGCGTCCACTGTACCCCGAAGTGTGTGGCCTCGGAGGGCCGTGCTGTCGCTTGGCGGGGGGCGTCGATCGCGCGATCCGACGGTCGAGACGCGCGCGCCGACTGCCGGAGAATGTACGGGCTGCCGTTTCTCGCCGGACACGATCGAGGGAGTGGTGTGTTCGCCGACGGACGGCCAGCCTTGACGTGTCCGTACTACGGGGAGTCTAACAAGGTATGGGTGAACGAGTGAGGCTGATGGGAACATGGCGAAGTTGGCAGCTGATTGCGTTACTTGGGGAATGGAATGCTGCTACGCTGAAGTAAACCGTCACCTAAGCTAACTAACGAGTTACACATCCGTACTTAGGAGTCGCTTTCTTAAGTCTGAAGTTATTTTCTGTAACCATTATATTTACTCGTAGGCGTGGCGTCACGCCGCGCCAGCTATCGTACGAAAAAAAATAAAAGAGGCGATAATTCGTGAGGAGTTTTAAAAAAAAATCGGGGCGAAAACGTATTTTCGAGGAAGGTAAAGGGCCTTTCCAGGAAAAACCGGGGGCGAAAACGTATTTTCCAAAAAGCGGAGGAGTTTTTCGGAAGAAACGAGGATCTGTATGTAAAAAACCGGGGACCCGCGTGTGGTTTCCGAAAATGCGGGGGGCTAACCAGCAAAACGGAGGGGGCAAAAAAAGTTTGTAAGGACCTTTTCGCGAGAACCAAGGACCTGTAAGTAATTTCGGGAAAATACAGGGGCCTTTTCGCAATTTGCCACCCTGCATCGACGAAGATTCGCCTCCACGCTACCGGCGAGGCGTTGGCGCTTCGCGCTGTGGCGACGTGGCCTCGCCGGGCGGGGAGTCCCCGCTATCGGGGTGGGATGTGGAGGTTGATGAGCCATACGATCGGATGTTGATTTAACGGACAAAAAAATATGACATGCTTAAGAAAATTCAAGTATCATGCATGGTGCTTTTCGATAAACAAATTCGACGAATTGCTTTTTGATTAGGTTTTACTTTTTTTAGGGGAAGCTTGTTTGGGCCTCGGGTAGATTCTTTTAAATATATGGTTTAAAATTTTATAGTAATTAATTTTTAAATAAATTATCTTTTCAAGACATGATTTAAATGTTGATTATAGTAAACATTGTCCCGACTTCCTCTATATCGGTCAGAATTTAAAAATATAAGCAAAAATCATAAGCCACATCAAAAAAACATCTCTTATTAGCCTAGACATGATGGGCCTACATGGCTCATACTAGAGGTGTAATCGGAGCGGATACGGATGAATATCGCTTATCCTGTATCCTACTCCATATGTTTTCCTCGGAGTCAGAGTTGAACACGGATAATGCCAGATATCCATTTCTTCATTCTGTATCCGTTCCATAACCTTTCGGATGGTCGGTCGGACGAAAATTATCCGCTTCTTTGCACAGGACATTGGACAGTATGGTATAATCGGAGCGAACATGGAGAGACTAATTACTGAGATGTTGAAGAAAGAACACTCGTACTCCTGCCAGTTCAGATGTGACAATCTACCTATATCTTATCTTGTTCCTAGGTGAAATCACAACAGACCTCCTCATAACACTTGACATACGGATATATACGAACAGATATCACTTATCTCGTATCCAATTCCATATTTTTCCCTCGGAATCGGAGTCGGACACAGATAGTGCCGGATACCCATCTGCCCCTTCTATATTCGTTCCGCAAGCCTTCGGTTGGTCGGTCTGACGAACGAAAATTATCTGCTCCGTTTGCACCCCTACTCCATACCAACAATAGTTTTGAAAGCCGCAATCTCACAGTATGTATCCATAGGATGCGTTCTTTGTAGCTGTGGCTGATGGTTTATGGCTGCGGTTGATGGTTTTTGGCTCTAGTATAAACGTTTGTGCGAATGAACCGAATGTCGACAAGTCACTTCGAAAGGGTTGTTCCAATAAATTGCTTCGAAACGGTGGCAGAGAAATCGTTTCGTTTATTTATTCAGAGAAAATCATAAGCTAAAAAGAACAGCCGAAAACTTAGATGTTAGTATTTCTCAACTGGTAGTATACTGGATGCTCAGACCTATAGATACGTTTTTGCGTAGATCTGCAGATCTGGATTAACGTGGCTTTAATACTCATCATCGTATTTCTCCTCGTGAAATGTTTAACGTGATTGCCAAGTTTTGGCGAGGGTGGTTTGGTTAGCAACTTTTTATTGAGCTTGCACCTGCTACAGTCGGATGGCTGCATTTTTTAATATTCGTTGCTGTACACAGTACATGACAATTGTACAAATGCACGTGCCAGTAACTACTCACTCACCGATACACACGTATATAACTTCGTACTTGTAATATCTCAAAATTCGAATGTTTAAAAATATAGAATTTTTAAGGCTTTTCTTGCAATTTGTTGACGTTCAAATTTCTTCCGAATATTTATTTAAAATCTTTTGAGTTTTGTGACATGCCAATCAATATATTGAGAATTAATATCCAAACTTAAAAATAATAATGAAAATAAAAATCTGAAATTCAATTTAACTAGTAAAGAAAAACAAAGGAGTATTTAAAACTCGCAACTAAATAATTGAACTGAGAATTCAAATTTTAAATATCATGCAAAAATTGAAATCAGTAAATCCTAATGTAAATTAAAACATAAATTAAAAATCAAAAAATTCAAAAATATCATGCGTGGCACCGCCGCGGCTCATCGGCTTATTGCACCGCCACCCCCACTTCCCCACGCGCCACCGAGCCAGGCCTCATCGCCTGACCCTTGTCATGTGGCACTGCTATCGCCTATTGGCCCGCCGCCACCGAGCCATTGAGGCCATATCTAGCCCTTAGGTTTTTCTTATCAATTCTTAGCCGCTCTAGACTTAGGTGTGTGGTGCACTCCCGGTTCCTCCTAAATCCCATTTGCTCGATGCCTCGATCCCCCTCTTCCTTCTGGATTAGAGGATTGCATCTGGTAGGGTGGGCTTGTTGCCAGTTGGGCATTGCGGGCCAATATGAGGTGTTACCTAGTTGGCCCATACCACATCACCTTATCTTCCTCAGTTCAGGGCATGCAGGAGCAGCTCCATGGCCATAGTGGTAGCCCAGGGTACTGGGGAGTTTCGGTGCTGACGAAGGGTGGGTTCGAGCCCAGCCAAATCCACCCCGTGGATTCGCCCCTGCTAGTTGGCCCATACCGCATCACCTTATCTTTCCCCCTCAGTTCAGGGCACACAGGTGCAGCTCCATGGCCATGGCCACCCGGGGTACTGGGGGGTTTTGGCGTCAACGGAGAGTGGGTTCGAGCCCATCCAAACCTACCTGATAGATTTGCCCCTGCAGCTAGTTATCCCGCCAGAAAAGGGACAGCTTTCCATCCCTGACGGGGACGATGGTTAAAGCATCATCGTACGAGTGTGAACCAAAATCTATCTCAACCAAAATCGTAAGTAAATATCTCTCTTCATAATCTCTGTTGTAAATAACCAAAATTGAAATATTTCAACTAAAAATTATAAATTACAGTTATATCAAACAGATCCTACTACTTCTTAGTGCTTCGATTTGTTCCGGGTTTAGTTTTAAATTCAAACCAGTTCACCTATTCGAAAAGGTTAGTGTTTCAGTTTAATGGTAGGTCAAATCAGTCATGTCCAAGAGAATAAAGAAATTTCCAGTCTACAAAAGCATAACCACCTCGCTAGTGTCATTTAGAAAAGAGAAAACATAAATTTTAGCGCGCATCAGCACTCGAAAGCTGACACCGGGATCCTAATTCGCTCGTTCAACTTTGGCGTGCTCTTACTTGGTCGGTGCAACAAATCTGTACCTTGACCTAGATAATTGATTTTTTTTTACCGAGTAAAGCTGAAGCTGGCAGGCGTAGCGTGCCCGTGCATGCGACATGGTCAACCACACGGCGCGTCTTCTGTAAGGCATATACATGTTGGCAACTAGACGAAAGTAAACCAATCGACTAACTCGTAGGTAACGCCATTTTTTCAGAAGGTGCATACTACATGCGACTTTTGACGTCTGTTTCTTTTAATCTATTGCTAGTCGGTACTACCTCAAGTAAACTCAGAACCCCATGCATGATGCACCCTAAAATTCCTAGTGACTTGACTGGACTCATCAGGCAGGGCGGGGCGGCGTCCAGGCAAGCAGAGCCCGTCTGATTGGAACCGGCCAAACCCCAACCGAAGAGGCAAAAGACCCAGAGCTAGCGTACGGCAAGCGCCGTGCTCCCGCGGGAAACGGATGAAGGCAGTGAAGCACGGTACCTCATCGCGCTCCCGCTAATCCACCCGGCCGGTCAACCACGACCGGACAACGAGTTCGCCCTCACGTACTCCGCGCGCGCCCATCCACCCACGCCGCGTCACTTCGCTTAGAACGAGTCGCCGTCGCCGACTCGCCGTCCCGTTTCCCGTCTATATATTCCATATTCCAACGTGTACGACATCGCCTAGTTACCGCTTCCAAGTGCTAAGCAGCGTGCAGTTGTGCTGCGTTGGTGCAAAACAGCGATACTCTCTCTCTCTCTCTCTGTGATTTGGGCGGCAGGCATGTCGGTGGCGACGGCGAGCAGGGGGGTGCGCGCGCTGGCCATCCTGGGGCGGTGCGTGCGGGCGCCGTTCCGCGTGCTCGTCCGCGCGCGCGACCTCTACGTGAGCCGGATGACGGCGTGCGCGGGGGGCGGCCGAGGAGGAGGCGGGCCGGTGGGGTTGGTGGCGATGCCGCGGTGCCAAAGCCACGGGTTCTACCGGTCGGCAGCGAGCGGCCACGACGACGTGCGGGAGCTCATCCGGGCCGCCTCGCGCGCCGGCCCGCCCAGGCCCGCCGGCGTCGGGCCGCGGAGCCAGAGCGTGGCCATCGGGAGGATCGACGAGGACCGGCCGTGCGAGTTCGGGCTCGACGACGACGCGAGGATGCAGGCGCTGGCCCCCAGGAGCAAGAGCTGCACCGTGGGACCCACGGCCAGGACGGCACGCATGGTTGGCGTCGCGGCCGCTTAAACGCCAACGGCAGTACGCCGTATGTATCATGCACGCATGACTTGTAATCAAGGCGCCGCTCTGTTGGCTTAAAGTAACATGATTTATGGTTGAAATAATAGTGATTTATTTGATGTAATTAAATTTAAAAAATTTTAAAATTAAAACATATATTAGCCTATCACAAATAATATAAACAAATACAGAAAAAATAAACCTGTAAAAAAACTAAAAAAAACCAAAAATTAGAAATAAATGAAATTTAGAAATAGTAAATAATAAGTCGAAAACCAGATCTCATGCCCAAATCTGCGATTTTGACAGTGAGCTGAGCTCGATGCCTCGAATAGTTGGGCTCATCGTTTCTCCGTGGTGTACGTGTAGCTTCGAATCTGCTATTTGCCGAGCAAATGTAACATGTCGATTACTATGCTCATTGCTCTGTGTAACTCAAATGCGCCCACAGTTCTAACCTGCCAGGCAAAGTTTTGTTGTGTGCATGTCCCCGTGCTTTGGAGCAAACGTCGGGTGGGCGTCTCAGTGGTCTCACTGCAGTGACAACGACCTTGGTTTAGAATAGGTGTAGCTTCGTGCGTGGGAGTCACCGTTCTTCATGGGAATATTTTCGCGCCATCTCGAACAGATCGCGTCTTTCTTGACCGGTCGTCGCCATTCAAGAACGGGCGGCACCAAGCCACCAACCTGCCGGGCGGCCGGCCGGGCGCCCTCGCCGACTTCTCGTTTGTCTCGGTGCGCGTTGCTTGTACATGTTCAACAATGGAATGTGTTCTTTTCAACTACGACTCATTATTTTAAATTTAATATAAATATTTGTATGAACAAATTAAATATCGATAAACTGTTTTGAAAAAACTAAAAAAACTATCATATTTGTTTGTTAAAAAACTACAAGTTATAAACTATAAATCGAAAAGAACCTACTCATAGACGCTGATAGTAGAGCCCATTCCCTCATGGCACTTAGCTGTCAAGAGGGAACCGATATCTCAACTTATGGACGTGTGGAATCGGATCATTTGTAGCAGCGGAGCTACTACTGTACCGAAGTTGAGGAGGCTCACAATAATTCCACGAAACAAACGAGAGTACGCGCCCTCTGAATCTCTGATCGAAGGGGTCAAGGAGCTCAGAGAAGGAGCAGGAGACTACGGCAAATGGGCTCAATATCTCCTGTAGGGCCTGTTTGGTTCGGTATCTAGGCCCATTTGAACACAGGAGTTTTTAATTTTCTCATAAGAATTAAAGGTTGAGGTTTTTTCAATTTATGACTTATGGCCTCTGTCAAATAAACAAATGGAACGACTTTTTTGAAGTGATTTATCGATATTCGATTCGTTCACACAACCGCTTGTGCTAAGATCAAATGCCATAAACCATAGCTGAAAAGAACCCACCTAAATTGTTTCATGAAATTCCTGCAGGATTTTTGCGTTCCAAAACAAACTGTAGGACCCTAGATTTTAATATCTGGAATCCCCTGTGATTTAATGCACTATTCCCTGGATCAGTAGATAGTGCTCACGATTCTGAAAATGAATATCAAATACATACCATGCGGAAGCATAAATAAAATAGTAAACTTACTCATGGGCCGATTAGGCCGAAATCAGAAAATTACAGCGGAAGAACGAAGCACACATGTGGGACCTTGGGACATGCCCACAGCGACCAGCTGGAGGTTCGCGACCTAGCCCTCGACATCTTCACCTTCTTTGCCTTCAAGACCCGAGTATTGCTTATGCGCAGTGATCTGATTTCCTGAATCTGAATTTGTTATGAGAGCGAGTGTGAGCACACTAACCACCGTGCTCCGCGAGCCAATACACAGAATGCAAATATATAGTATGCATGGATTATCAAAGGAAAGGCTCGGGTTATTTTATTTGCCAGAAGACGCTTTTGGTAGCATTATCGTTATTGAATCATAGAGTTATTGCTACTACCTAGAACTCCACACGGCGTTTGCCATAATTGACTTACTCCACCACGAACACACTTCCTTTACTTGATCCCCGAATCGATCCTTTCCTAATTGATTGTTGTCTAAGACTTCCAACAATGAGCGACATCATTCAGTTAACCCACCGATCAAACCCTTTATATATATACATTCTTTTAGAATCCACCAATGTCTTCACGTATTCCGAATTCATACTAGTCCAATCTTGTAATCAATATTCACCAACTCCTCGCTTCAATTCCAATGATTCCCTAATAGGATTACTTTTAATCCACCGACATCATTCATATCAGAACTTTCCGCTAATGATTCCAAAACCATAAATTGCTCTTTCCATAATCATCCTTATTTTCATTATTTATCTCTAACTAATTCATCAATACTTCTGCACCAAGAATATCATTAATCTAGTTTATGCTTCAATTATCATATCTCCAAATTTCCTCAAATTCAAATCATCTATCTAGATCAATTCCTGTTAATCCCATTAAATCCAACAATTGCCTTTACACTCTTCTAATTCTCCAAAATCATTGATCCAGATTATACTCCGGTAATTATTATTATTCCTCCGATGTACCCAAAATTCAATTCATCCTTCCAGATTTTAATCAAATCCTATCCATCACATTATTACTAACATCTCTCAAGAATTTATATTAGTGTCGTAATCCAACAATTTCTTTTGCACACTCTAATCTTCCAAAATCATTTAAATCATCTTTCTAACCCATCCATTCATATAGACTCCACCGATTTATTTCTCCTAAACCCCTCTCTAATATTCTCTTTTTATAATTGGCATGAATCCACCAATCATAGTTATGTATTTACCACCACAGTCATCCACTCTTCCTACGACTCTATTTATCTTCCTATCACTTTACTTTGTAAGCGAAACTTTATCATCATTTAGCTTTTGAAATATAATACATAGAAAACCTCCCGAGACTTAGCGTTTGAACAAAACGTAATATGTATGAGAATGCAATAACGAGAGCGATTGATTCCATCCACCGTTACATGGCATCGCACCATATGCTTAATCCTTGACGTTATAGCCGCTTAACTTACCACCGGGACGACACCCAGACAACTCAAACCGTGGCCTTGCATCGCCTTCACTTTTCCATTCCCACCCACAAATCATTTTGAAACAGAACTATATCTGGTTAAGTTTCCCATGTCCGCCCATGACCGTGGGCACGGCTATTCGAATAGTTTTGACTCGCGAGTTTGTACACTTTCACCACAAGAGACAATCAACTCGTTGCCCACATGATTCCTTAGTCATGTGGTTGAGCGAGACCATCACGTTGATTGTTCAAAGTATCTAGTTCCTTTGTCATCTCACCCTATGGGCTTATCCCACGCGGTGGGTCCCATACGTTATGCGGGATGTTTTCCATAGTTACTAACGCAGGGCTCCACTTCCCGCAACGCTTAGAACAGTGGAAAACTTCACCCTCCCTTGGTGTCCCTTTAGGCCTCCCTTGCCCTTGCTTATCCACTTCAATCCACTACCGGTGAGATGAGTCCAGAGTTTCGATACAACTACTTAGCCAAGTTGTACTTACGGACTTGTGGTTGCCTTTGTTTTACGTGGGAGATCGTGACAAGATTCGGTCCTTAGTGGTATCGGGCGATTCTACCACAACCCACTTTGTGCCTCCACCGCACCATTCACACACACACCATCGAACCATTCGCCCAGATATTCAAGCAAGTTGGGGTTTTTGGGAGCATAAAATAATAGTTCCAAATATTTCTCCAGTCATTCCCACCATGACTGCCCAACCAAATTTTCTCATGATTAAAGTGATGCTTGGCGTTTTCACGCCCATGAATATCTATGCAACACTACGCATGGCGTAATAAATTACGGACTTATTTTCAAAAGGTTACTATCATAATTTCGCTAGGGCGACAAGGATCACATATTCAAATATTCAACAAGGGGTGTAATATTAATCAAGGTAAACAATGGGCATATAACTAGAATATTGAATTAAGCATGTATTTGTACATAAAATAACAGCATGTAATTTGATAATTTAAACAAAAGTAATTTGCATAAAATGTAGGTTCAACATGATCAAAGTATTGACTCGCCTGGCGCGGTTTACCGCGGTCTTGAGCTCACACACTGCTTTCTCTTGGGCTTCTAGTCTTTATCTTCACTTCGCTTCTGATTACGCTTGATCTCTTGATCCTTGAGACCCAATTGCTAATTACGTGATAAACGATGAACACGAATAAAAGCAAATAACTCAAAAGACCCAAGTAAATCCGAATAAATTCATTTTGATCTTTGCTATGAGTTAATGGTGATTTGGGTAATTCGAGGCAAGGTCGGTGGTAGTATACGATGACTCACCTTTTTATTAATAATCTCTTTTATTATTTTACATTTATTTAGGAAGTTCCATGAGGTAGGTTAGACCCATGAGTTGGTGTATTTTGTCGGGTGCTAATGTTCAGGGCATGATATATATACATATATATATATATATATATACATATATATATATATACACATATATATACATAAGTAATGCTTGCAAATTTTAGCTTATCGAGTTAATCTCATAGTTTATGTTTTTAGCATTTTAAGGTGTGATATTTTATGTGCACTTAGTTGTCACTAGCCATAATTTATTTTGGATTAGGATCCGCTTGTTCGAGTCCTAACTTGCTATATGCAGTTATGTCCGTCATTATTACCGAATCTACATTAAAATTTAATTAATAGTACCATTGATATTTTGTCTATACTTTAGTTATTATTAGGCTTGTTTTATTTCAATTCACTCATCCGGCAAGACTCATTTTGCGAGTTACACTTTAATATTTTGTTATTTAGCAAAAGTCTACCACTAATTTTTATTTCATGGTGGCTCGATAAATATTAGGGCATATTTGTTTATATTTTAATTGAGGGTAATCTTTATTAAATTTGGGTATTTAACCAAAGTCATTTAGTAGTAAACAAAGGATTCTCAAAATTGCTAGGACATAAAGACAACGGTTCTGGTTTAAACTTGGCAATGATTAATCCTATAACATTTACTAATATGCAAGGGTTTAAACTTTAATATGCATTCAATCTCTATTTATCACTTTATAAGCACAACCTCTACACCAAATTTGCATCCACTTAATATGCCATTACTTAATATTAAACTTTTGGAACAACTGCTCATGGCACACTAGATACCATTATATGATTATTATCCCAAAATTAAACGTTTAATGAGCTCCTTTGTGTCCCGAGATTATTTGATTTTAGGATATTTCCTTAGTTGTAGTCGGTTTAGCAACAAAATAAAAAACTTAACTACTCTAATCCCTGCGGTCCGGAGGAATCGAACCCAGGCGGTAGCATTGAGCGAGAGCTCGCTAACCGATGGGGCATGCGGTGTCTTGCGCGTCGGGAAGGAGAAAGAAGAACCGAGCTGCAGCGCCTGAGCAGGGAAGGCGGCGGCGACGGTGCGCAAGACGCCGGCCGGCAGACGATGGCCGGGGAGGCCGGTGCAACCGGTGAAACGGGTCCCCGGGGAAACGAGGAGGCCAGTGGCAGCGCTGGCGTGAGCCGAGGATCACCGGGGTAGGCCGGCGGCGGGGCTTGGCGGCCGAGGCGGAGGTGGTATGGTGCGGCGGCGCCGGCGTGGAGGAGGGGCCGGGATAGGAGGGGCACGAGTTGGAGGAAGGAGTGGTGAACCCACTGCGCAGTTGGCGGGCGGAGGGGTGCCGAGAGATGGCCGTGGCGGAAGCCATGGGCGGCACAGGTGGTGCTCACGGTCCGGCGGGTGGGGTGGGGAGGGCTCCGGCGGTGGGGAGGCTCGGGGTCTTCGAGGATGCTTCACCCGAGAGGAATTGGAGGAGAGTGACCGGGAGGTGGTGGCGGTGGAAATGGTGGTGGCGGGCTGCGCATGCCGGAGGAGGAAATGGAGGTGGGAAGAAGAGGGGAGGCGCGGGGCTATGGGGAAGGTCGGGGCTTCTTATGGTCGCATGGGGGGGAGGCGCGGAGGACCGGCGACGACGGAGGACCACTGGCAACGACCGTGCGGGGCTCGGCGTGCGCAGGGTGGCTGTGGTGAGGTGATGGGGCGGCGGCGGCGGGGACGGCGGAGCGGCTGGGGCTCGATGTGCAGAGGGGACTACGGCGGGTCGCGGAAGGCGGGCGGCGGGGCGAGACAACGTGGAGAGAGCTCACTACCAGAGAAGAAAAGGAGGAGAAAAGAAGGAGCGAGGCGCGTGGGGAAAGAAGAAAGAAGGAGGAGGGAGAAGGCGGCCCCCGTGGGGGAGAAAGAGAGAGAGAGAGAGAAGGGCGCGGGGTGGCCCCACCACAGAGGGGAAAAGGAGGAAGAGAGAGAAGAGGGAGTGGGTCCCACCTGGAAGGGAAAGAAAAATGGAAGAAAAGGGAAAAAAAAGGCTCATGCAAAATTTTTGAATTTGGATTTCTAACTTAAATTTTTAGCTGGCATTAGGAATTACTGATTTTTGCAGTTTTACATGACATTCCACATTTTAAATTTTCAGTTAAGTTTTTGTGTTCAATTTTTGGATTTTAATTATTTGCCCTTGGATTTTGATTTTAATATTACTTTGCTCTAATTAAATTCTGGATATCCAATCTTGGGTTTGTATGCCACAAAACTCAATAAGGTTTCAAATAAATATTCAAAAGAAAATTTGAATGTCAGCAAAATGCAAGAAAAGTTTTAAAATTTTTCATATTTTTGAACACCCGAAATTTGGGATGTTACAAACCTACCCCCCTTAAATGAATCTCGACCCCGAGATTCCGGTAGAATAGAAAGAAGTGGGGTTACATTGGCTAGCAATGTGTTCTCGGGTGTTGCTTGACGTATAGTTCCTTTAGCTTCGCGGAGAGGTGAATATCTGCACAATTGGATTTAGCACTTGGAGAAGTCAAAAGGGAAGAAAGAAACCTTGTTCTCTGGGGTAGGTCCTAGACTTCCAAATGCTTGCTCTCTGACGTAGTTGTCCTCGTGTCATCATGGCATGAAGTAGTTACATCATCTACTGGACATATAGTTGTAGAATTTCCTATTTGATAGGCGGGTAAGAATGGCATGTGCTCTAGGGGTGGAGGGCCTTAGGAATGTAGAGATGCGATGGGCATATCTATATATATGGTGGTCTTTTACTTCTGTTGGGAATCTCGCTCTTACTTTTCGGTTTTGACAAGTTGGTGATTTTAGCTATAGGTACACCTTGTACTCCTCATCTTCAGAAGATTTTTGGCCTTGCGGATCTCCGTGTACTGGTCTGTTAGGTCTAATACAAATTGTTGCACCTCCAAGGTGATCATACCTCATTTCAATATTCCCAAAAGTAATTATACATCATAATAGTTTTTCCGACATTTGGTCTACTCTTGCTACCCCCCCTTAAAATAAGTGGTTACTGACATTAGCTATCCTTTCTAACTTCGAACTTCACAAGTCCTATGGCGTGGAGACTTGTCCGTTGTATCTCAGCTGCCTTGGTCAGCAACAGGCTCATGGAGCAATCCTTGGGGCAGTGGTCTTGTCCTTCGCAGAGAAAACATGTGATCTTGCTTGTTGGGCATGCTCCTGGAGGGTGGTCTCCTTCGCAGTTGGGGCAGCTAGCTGTACATTGACTTTTCTCATGTCCCCTTTCTCCACAACGCCTACAAGCTATTAGAGTTGTGAGGCAGTCATCCGGATAATGATATTTCTTGCAGTATAAACAGTAGGGAACTGGGCAATTGTAGTAGTAATGTCCGGTTTGTCCACAGGTGAAACAGGCTCCTTGTCCAAGTTGTCGTAGTGGAGGGCAGTGTTGTGCGACATGTCCGGCTTTGCCACACTCACTACATATATTATTCAGTGTAGCTTCCTGGTCTGGTGACAAAGCTTTTTCAACTGGTTCTCCTTCGTCGGAGTTGAGTCGATGGTGATGGCATCCATTATTCGCTTGTTTTTCCCTTGATGGGACAATTCTTCACATAATGTCCTTGGTCGCCATATCTCAAACACTTGCCTTTCTTCTTCTGAGTGCCTTTGCTTAGTGCAGGATGCTATTATTTTCATGATGGTACCCTCTCTTTGGTCCTTCTCGTAGAGTGAAGTCATGCGATGGTTGGTACACATGGTTGGGGCTATTGCGAGCATCAATTATTATTCTCCCCTCCTTACTCCTGACTGTGGCAGTGGTCTTGCTTCTATCCATTGGGCCTGATAGGATTTTCCAGAAAAGGTGAGGGGGAACAGCATGAGACGAGTGTCATATCGTAGAGGTAAGATATGCTAACCCATTACAATTTTAAGAGAGTATACCCCAGAAGCTGGGGTGATACGGAACCACACAAATTTTGAAAGCAAGCTTTTCCTGTGACTGCGAAGTAGGTCGCTCGAGGGCAAGGAGGCAGTGCACAGGGCCAAAGTGAAATCTTGCGACAATACAACGTCTATTCGGGGGAGCACACATAAGGGGGCACATGGTTCATCTGCGTAGTTTGTTTAAAAAGGACACCACTTTATCTTCATGACGATCTTCATCGTTCCTAACCTTAAATTTTTGGGGTAAGGGTATGAGATGAGGATCAAAATTTTTCTTCCCAAATCAATAGAAAGAAGAGGAAAGTATTTGGAGGTGATTGGCTTGATATCATTTCTTGTTCCAGTATTAGCATTATTAATATTATTATTTTGATGAAACTTTGTAGCAAAATGAAGATTTTTCTTTTAACTAGGGGGATAAAACCAAACAGGGAGGTTAGGTTTTTACCAACATAACTCTTTCGAAGATAACACCCCAAGGTTAACCCTTAGGATCTATTTTTGAAAAACAAAGTCCATGTTGGGGAAAGCTTTCAAGATATAACTTTGTTTTGAACTATTTGAGAAACTAAGGTAAAGTTTTGAATAAGTTTTTGGTAAGTAGTTTAACTTATGAAAATTTCCTCGGAAGATCCAGGTTTGTCAAAATGAGTTTAAAAATGAATTTCGTAAATCATTTGATAATCAGTCCTCCAAGGATGAACAAATTTTTTTTTTGAAATTAAGCTTTAATTTCAAGCATCATGACTATTGGCCCAAAATAGGTTTTCAAAGAGAATTTACAAGAGGAGCACTAGATTTTCATCCTTTTGAGTTCAGGGTAAGAGAGCATGAGAGGTAGAAATGTCTAAGGCAGCATATAGATGAGAGGGAATCATTTTAGAGAGATAAGAACGAGCAGTATAACTTATATTTTCGGAGATAGTGTTTTTAAAGAAATATTCCTAGTCATGGAACTAACGGCCAGGCTAACTAGGTCACGACCTGCAGTCGATATGCTCTGATACCATCCCTGTAGGACCCTAGATTTTAATATCTGGAATCCCCTGTGATTTAATGCACTATTCCCTGGATCAGTAGATAGTGCTCACAGTTACAGAAAATGAATATCAAATACATACCATGCGGAAGCATAAATAAAATAGTAAACTTACTCATGGGCCGATTAGGCCGAAATCAGAAAATTGCAGCAGCGGAAGAACGAAGCACACATGTGGGACCTTCAGGACATGCCCACAGCGACCAAGCGGAGGTTCGCGACCTAGCCCTCGACATCTTCACCTTCTTTGCCTTCAAGACCCGAGTATTGCTTATGCGCAGTGATCTGATTTCCTGAATCTGAATTTGTTATGAGAGCGAGTGTGAGCACACTAACCACCGTGCTCCGCGAGCCAATACACAGAATGCAAATATATAGTATGCATGGATTATCAAAGGAAAGGCTCGGGTTATTTTATTTGCCAGAAGACGCTTTTGGTAGCATTATCGTTATTGAATCATAGAGTTATTGCTACTACCTAGAACTCCACACGGCGTTTGCCATAATTGACTTACTCCACCACAGACACACTTCCTTTACTTGATCCACCGAACTGATCCTTTCCTAATTGATTGTTGTCTAAGACTCCCAATAGCGAGCGACATCATTCAGTTAACCCACCGATCAAACCCTTTATATATATACATTCTTTTAGAATCCACCAATGTCTTCACGTATTCCGAATTCATACTAGTCCAATCTTGTAATCAATATTCACCAACTCCCTGCTTCTGAATTCCAATGATTCCCTAATAGGATTACTTTTTAATCCACCGACATCATTCATATCAGAACTTTCCGCTAATGATTCCAAAACCATAAATTGCTCTTTCCATAATCATCCTTATTTTCATTATTTATCTCTAACTAATTCATCAATACTCGCACCAAGAATATCATTAATCTAGTTTATGCTTCAATTATCATATCTCCAAATTTCCTCAAATTCAAATCATCTATCTAGATCAATTCCTGTTAATCCCATTAAATCCAACAATTGCCTTTACACTCTTCTAATTCTCCAAAATCATTGATCCAGATTATACTCCGGTAATTATTATTATTCCTCCGATGTACCCAAAAATTCAATTCATCCTTCCAGTATTTTAATCAAATCCTATCCATCACATTATTACTAACATCTCTCAAGAATTTATATTAGTGTCGTAATCCAACAATTTCTTTTGCACACTCTAATCTTCCAAAATCATTTAAATCATCTTTCTAACCCATCCATTCATATAGACTCCACCGATTTATTTCTCCTAAACCCCTCTCTAATATTCTCTTTTTATAATTGGCATGAATCCACCAATCATAGTTATGTATTTACCACCACAGTCATCCACTCTTCCTACGACTCTATTTATCTTCCTATCACTTTACTTTGTAAAAGCAGAAACTTTATCATCATTTAGCTTTTGAAATATAATACGTAGAAAACCTCCTGAGACTTAGCAGTTTGAACAAAACGTAATATGTATGAGAATGCAATAACAGTAGCGATTCAGATTCCATCCACCGTTACATGGCATCTGCACCATATGCTTAATCCTTCAGCGTTATAGCCGCTTAACTTACCACTGGGACGACACCCAGGACAACTCAAACCAGGGCCTTGCACTGCCCTTCACTTTTCCATTCCCACCCACAAATCATTTTGAAACAGAACTATATCTGGTTAAGTTTCCCATGTCCGCCCATGACCGTGGGCACGGCTATTCGAATAGTTTTGACTCTGCAGAGTTTGTACACTTTCACCACAAGAGACAATCAACTCGTTGCCCCACATGATTCCTTAGTCATGCAGTTGAGCAGACCATCACAGTGACTGTTCAAAGTATCTAGTTCCTTTTGTCATCTCACCCTATGGGCTTATCCCACGCGGTGGGTCCCATACGTTGCGGGATGTTTTCCACGATTACTAACGCAAGGGCTCCACTTCCCGCAACGCTTAGAACAGCTGGAAAACTTCACCCTCCCCTTGGTGTCCCTTTAGGCCTCCCCTTGCCCTTGCTTATCCACTTCAATCCACTACCAGTGAGATGAGTTCAGAGTTTCGATACAACTACTTAGCCAAGTTGTACTTTATGACTTGTGGTTGCTTTGTTTTACGTGGGAGATCGTGACAAGATTCGGTCCTTAGTGGTATCTCGGGCGATTCTACCACAACCCACTTTGTGCCTCCACCGCACCATTCACACACACACCATCGAACCATTCGCCCGGATATTCAAGCAAGTTGGGGTTTTGGGAGCATAAAATAATAGTTCCAAATATTTCTCCGTCATTCCCACCATGACCGCCCAACCAAATTTTCTCATGATTAAAAGTGATGCTTGGGCGTTTTCACGCCCATGAATATCTATGCAACACCACGCATGGCGTAATAAATTACGGACTTATTTTCAAAAGGTTACTATCATAATTTCGCTAGGGCGACAAGGATCACATATTCAAATATTCAACAAGGGGGTGTAATATTAATCAAGGTAAACAATGGGCATATAACTAGAATATTGAATTAAGCATGTATTTGTACATAAAATAACAGCATGCAATTTGATAATTTAAACAAAAGTAATTTGCATAAAATGTAGGTTCAACATGATCAAAGTATTGACTACTTTGGCGCGGTTTATCATGGTCTTGAGCTCACACAATGCTTTTTCTCTTGGGCTTCTAGTCTTTATCTTCACTTCGCTCGATCTCGCTTGATCTCTTGATCCTTGAGACCCAATTGCTAATTACGCGATAAACGATGAACACGAATAAAAGCAAATAACTCAAAAGACCCAAGTAAATCCGAATAAATTCATTTTGATCTTTGCTATGAGTTAATGGTGATTTGGGTAATTCGAGGCAAGGCTGGTGGTAGTATACGATGACTCGGTCTTTTTATTAATAATCTCTTTTTATTATTTTACATTTATTTAGGAAGTTCCATGAGGTAGGTTAGACCCATGAGTTGGTGTATTTTGTCGGGTGCTAATGTTCAGGGCATGATATATATATATATATATATATATATATATATATATATATATACATATATATACATAAGTAATGCTTGCAAATTTTAGCTTATCGAGTTAATCTCATAGTTTATGTTTTAGCATTTTAAGGTGTGATATTTTATGTGCACTTAGTTGTCACTAGCCATAATTTATTTTGGATTAGGATCCGCTTGTTCGAGTCCTAACTTGCTATATGCAGTTATGTCCGTCATTATTACCGAATCTACATTAAAATTTAATTAATAGTACCATTGATATTTTGTCTATACTTTAGTTATTATTAGGCTTGTTTTATTTCAATTCACTCATCCGGGCAAGACTCATTTTGCAGAGTTACACTTTAATATTTTGTTATTTAGCAAAAGTCTACCACTAATTTTTATTTCATGGTGGCCTGATAAATATTAGGGCATATTTGTTTATATTTTAATTGAGGGTAATCTTTATTAAATTTGGGTATTTAACCAAAGTCATTTAGTAGTAAACAAAGGATTCTCAAAATTGCTAGGACATAAAGACAACGGTTTACGGTTTAAACTTGGCAATGATTAATCCTATAACATTTACTAATATGCAAGGGTTTAAACTTTAATATGCATTCAATCTCTATTTATCACTTTATAAGCACAACCTCTACACCAAATTTGCATCCACTTAATATGCCATTACTTAATATTAAACTTTTGGAACAACTGTTCATGGCACACTAGATACCATTATATGATTATTATCCCAAAATTAAACGTTTAATGAGCTCCTTTGTGTCCTGAGATTATTTCAGATTTTTAGGGATATTTCCTTAGTTGTAGTCGGTTTAGCAACAAAATAAAAAAAACTTAACTACTCTAATCCTGCGGTCCGGAGGAATCGAACCCAGGCGGTAGCATTGAGCGAGAGCTCTGCTAACCAGTGGGGCATGCGGTGTCTTGGCGTACCGGGGAAGGAGAAACAGAAGAACCGAGCTGCAGCGCCTGCAGCAGGGAAGGCGGCGCGACGGTGCCGCAGACGCCGCCGGCAGACGATGGCGGGAGGCGGTGCAACCGGTGAAACGGGTCCCCGGAAACGAGGAGGCGATGGCGTGGCGTGAGCCGAGGATCACCGGGTAGGGCCGGCGAGGCCGGGCGGGAGGCGGAGGTGGTATGGTGCTTGGGCCGGCGTGGAGGAGGGCGGGATAGGAGGGGCACGAGTTGGAGGAAGGAGTGGTGAACCCACTGCAGGTTGGTCGGGCCGAGGGTGCCGAGATGAGCCGGGCGGAAGCCATGGGCGGCACAGGTGGTGCTCACGCCGGCCGGGGTGGGGTGGGGAGGGCTCCGGCGGTGGGGAGGCTCGGGGTCTTCGAGGATGCTTCACCCGAGAGGAATTGGAGGAGAGTGACCGGGAGGTGGCGGTGGAAATGGTGGTGGCGGGCTGCGATGCCGGAGGAGGAAATGGAGGTGGGGAAGAAGAGGGGAGGCGCGGGGCTATGGGGAAGGTCGGGGCTTCTTATGGTCGCATGGGGGGAGGCGCGGAGGACCCGGCGACGACGGAGGACCCAGGCAACGACCGTGCTGGGCTCGGCGTGCGCAAGGGTGGCTGTGGTGAGGTGATGGGGCGGCGGCGGAGGGACGGCCGAGCGGCGGGGCTCGGTCAGCAGAGGGGACGGCGGGTCATGGAAGGCGGGCGCAAGGCAGAGACAACGTGAGAGAGCTCACTACCAGAGAAGAAAAGGAGGAGAAAAGAAGGAGCGAGGCGCGTGGGGAAAGAAGAAAGAAGGAGGAGGAGAAGGCGGGGCCCAGTGGGGAGAAAAGAGAGAGAGAAGAAGAGAAGGGCGACGGGAGGGGTGGCCCACCGCAGAGGGGAAAAGGAGGAAGAGAGAGAAGAGGTGGGTCCCACCGGAAGGAAAGAAAATGGAAGAAAAGGGAAAAAAGGCTCATGCAAAATTTTTGAATTTGGATTTCTAACTTAAATTTTTAGCTGGCATTAGGAATTACTGATTTTTGCAGTTTTACATGACATTCCACATTTTAAATTTTCAGTTAAGTTTTTGTGTTCAATTTTTGGATTTTAATTATTTGCCCTTGGATTTTGATTTTAATATTACTTTGCTCTAATTAAATTCTGGATATCCAATCTTGGGTTTGTATGCCACAAAACTCAATAAGGTTTCAAATAAATATTCAAAAGAAAATTTGAATGTCAGCAAAATGCAAGAAAAGTTTTAAAATTTTTCATATTTTTTGAACACCCGAAATTTGGGATGTTACACAAACCCTAAAACCTGGTCATTTTGATTTACTACTAAAATTGACTCCGTTCACAAATATCATGGGTGGCGACTGATTCCTGATCAGTCTGCCAAATTTAGTATGTGCTTATCATGGCTAAATCATGCAAAAAACCAATTAGGGCCTGTTCTTTTTAGCTGCGGCTCATGACTTTCGGTTGAAATTTTTGAATTTTGGTTGTTTGCGACAGAGATTGCAAGAGAGATACTCGCTTGCGATTTTGTTTGATACAAATGTTAGACTTTTAACGTGTACTACAATTAACTTATAGATCCCGTCTTGAGAAAATACTCCATTTAAAAGTTAGGTACTGTAGCAAAAGCCAAAAGTCACTTTTAGAAGCTGTAAAGAACAAACCCTTAGGCACCATTTGGAATATGGAAATTTTCACTTATTTCTATGAGAATTGAATTATTTCATATTATGTTCCTGGAAAATTTCTAAAAAACAATCGCGTTTGAAACAGGCATTGTGATATACAACATGATCCGAATCCAACTTAGATTCCAAATGCTAGTCTCCCAGATAGTAGTAAAATTCACTGGCAGAAGTGGTCTGAGGTGTCTCGGGCGAAGCATCACGGCGTCCGGGTTATGATTTAACTACGTATTTAAACATGACACATCTTAAGAAATTACTCTAATCAAAACTTAGCCAAAGAGTTCAGCCTGGCCATATTGTTTGTTCAAATTGACAAAATTTAATAAATAACTAATTATGGCCTTATTAAGCTACACATGTAAAATCATGATCAAGAAAGCTCAACATACACATAATGACTTGTTTTGTGAATATTGGTTTAAATAATAATTCAAGTTCTCAAAAATAAAAATAAAACCAAGCCTTTACAATAATATACAAAAAGAACTCCTTCTCAGAACAACCCCATTAGATGACATACCCCCAATTCACTCCGCAAAGGAACAAATCGAGAAGTATCAATCGGCTTAGTGAGAATATTAGCAATCAAAGCAACATCTCTGAAAATGAATTTATCATTAATGTGCACTGTACCTTTAGACATCACAGTACCTATTGAGGCATCCCAAAAGTGATCAACTCGTCACTGGATGCCTTAGTGAGGGAGGAGAACCATCTTGAATCACCGGTCATATGTGGAACAACCTGAGTCCACTAGCCACATTTTCCCCTTCCTCATCAGCTGTACCTACATCATAGGAAACATCGGTCTCACAGTACTGGGGTTAGTGAAATAAGATAGGAACCCAATACTGAAACACACGACATGGAGGAAGAGTAACAAAACTAAAATCAAAATCACGTGCATATGGGCAATTAGAACACCAAAAAGTATGTGAATTATTTGAATTATATCTCAAACCAGTACATGAAGCAGATTTAAGGTCATCATAAAAATTCTCTAAAAACCTAGCTTTCGCATTAGTACTAGGAACAAAAGAGGTTGCACATTTTTGTCTTAAAGCATTCAATATTTTCTTTTTCTCTTTCTTAGCACGCCTAAAGCAAAATTCATGTAAGTGCTCATCTCTTCCACAATAGGTGCAATGAAATTAACCTATTTAGAATTCTTTTGACATGATAAGCTAGCACCTACATCATTATTCAATGAACTTTACACACAACTAGTAGATTTAAGCACAATTTTATGAGGCTCACCTTTTGTTTCAATTATCCTTCTCCCAATGACCTTAACAACTTTAGGTGGATTATTCTTAGCATAATTAGCAGCATTAAACCCTAGACCTATGTTCTTGACACTCAGTTTTGACTTCTCTAGAATTATATTTAGAATTTTCTTACCAAAAGAAAATCTCTCTAAAGTGTCCTTAAAGTACTCATTTTCTTTAGCCAAAGTGGGACAAGATTTGCATTTAACAGGTTCAGTCAGAAGATTCTTAGAAGTAATAAACTGAGCTAATTTTTCCTTTTCAGCAAAATCATTAAGTTGTATAGTCAGTGTTTCTATTTACGTGTTAAGTTTAGGACAGTTAGTTCAAGAAAGTATCTCATGATAAAATATTTGTTTAATTGATTCCTGAGATGAATTAAGTCTAGCTTCTAGTATCAAAATTAGAGCAAGCATTAGATTGAGCATTTGAAATACTTGACTTTAAACATGTAGAAGAACTAAACTTGAGCTTACTATTTTGATCATTTGCAAGTTTTAACTTTTCTTCACAAGAATCATGTGCCAATCTTAATTCATCAATTTTAGTAGTTACACCACTAAGTTGAACCAAGTTTGATGTATTAGTTATTCTAACAGTCTCTAACTCAGAATATAAAACTTGACAAGACTCACAAGATTCATCATCAGGAATAGAAGTTCTAAGTCTATTGATTTCAGAATTTAAACTCTCAACAACAAAATCATGATTTTTAATTTTTTTATACTTTTTGAGCTCCTCTGTCAATCTAAGCACAACATGAGATAAATATATATAAGAAGGTTTTACCTTATCAGAATCATTGTAGAGATTATTATTGTTGAACTCCTCACTGATTGCCACAAAATGCATCCCTGTGAAGTCCACCTCATTTGTCTTTTTGTCATTATCCTCATTGTCTCTTCTAGAATCATCATCACTCAAATCAATCTCATCAATTGCTAAAAATTTTTTGTTGACCACCCTGCGATAATTATGCTTTTTGCTTGGGTCAATCTTGAATTGAGAGCAATGAGTTGGTGCCTTGTCATCCTTGACCCCCTTACTCCTTAGTTTGGGTAATTCATTTTGATATGATTTGGCTCACCATATTCATAGCATCTGATTGGACCTCCTCTCCACTTTGATCTGAAGTTGTTGATTGTCTTGGTCACCCCGTTGGACAAAAGTACAAATTGTTCTTCTAGAATCTCCTCTAATTGTTCATCTGAAATAGAACACAGTGCAGACAAAGAAACAATAGAGGAATTAGAAGAACTGTCAGCTTGGTTAGTCACTAAACCAAAAGAATTATACTTGTTTATCCTGGTCAAAATATCAATCTCATTTGTTTTTATCTTAAAATAAAGATCATTTAAAGTGAGTGTTTCCGTGTTAACAAAATGATTAATAGTAGTGACTAACATATTCCAAATAGGCATATCCAGAGCATTTAAGATTTGACGAGCATTGTCAGAATTATAATATATGATATCAACAGATTACAAATCACTAATAATTTTATTGAAGCATTCAAAATGTGCATCTACTGATTCTCTAGGTTTCATCTCAAATTTAGAATACTCCTTTTTAAATTGGTTTTGATGAACACCTTTAGCAAACTTAGAATTTTCATGATAATCGGATAGAGTAGTCCAAATTTTATTAGCAGTTTTGATATGAGCAATTTTGACAAACTCGTTTCTACTTAGACCTTACAATAAAATATTTCTAACCTTACCATTAGATTCAACATCAATAATATTTCCAACAGTAACAACAGGAGGCACTTCATATGAATTTTTAACTTTTTGCCAAAAAGCATTACCTTGTGTTCGTAGAAAAACTTCCATGCGTGTTTCCTAGTAAATATAATCCGATCCATCGAAAAATGGTGGCCTACATGAAAAATAATCTCGATCTACTCCCATTGCAATCTACTATGATGCCACCTATAGAATCGTCGATGGCAATTAGAGGGGGTGAATGTTTGTAATCTGCAGCGAAACCTTTTTTTTCTTTCAAATCTACTGTTTTCTGATTTTTAAACCTGCCAACACAGCAAGAATACAAAAAAAAACAAAAAAAGAGGAATTTTTTTACCACAGCAAACTACTGTATGGCACTGTAGCAAATCACTGTTCAGTACTGTGGCAATTAATAAAAAAATGAAACACCGCTTTGCTGGTTGAACTTGTTTCTGTAGCAAAATAATAAGAAAACTGATGCTCTCGCTTTCAGCCGATTCACACGATTAAGGGCAAATTGAAGACGTTGCTATCAATGAAAATTGATGTTCCGGTCATGTGTACCATGCAGCACCTCTTGAGCGATGAAAACGCTTTGCTGAGCAAGGAAAACACTCTCCTCTCTCCTACCTCGGGTTGCTGCTGATGCCTCACGCGGTGCACGCAGATGATGTTGGCCAGAGAAAAAACATGCCACGACGCGTGGATGTGCGTGAGACTGAGAAAATTTCATCACACGGGATACGCCGAATAAAATCTCCATGATCGAGTGATGCCGAGGCTGATTCAATTTTGTCGTCTTGTGATCCCAAGCGGATAAATTTTTTCAGAATAGATCTGATTATTTGTTGCTAAATCATGTTTATAGCTACAAAGGACCCTTCTGATATCTCTTAAACCTTAGCATGAAAACTACATCTATCCAGCCTTAGCCTTTGGACCGCACCTCCGCTTGTCACACCACTCAAATTTGGATACTCCAAAATTGTCACGTGTCGTAGCCTCCAAACTGCACATTTGTAGCTTCAATACGCATTATCCATCTTTGATATCCACGCGCCCCAACTTGAGCACGGCTGTCTCCTCCAACATCTTTGACCCTTTAGACTATGATTTTGCACCAAGTCATCTCCTGGTCCTCGTCGTAGACCACGATCGTCTCCGAGTTCTCTGCATATGCAAAGACCAAAATAACATTTTTTTCTGGCACAAGTTTTTTCCAACTTGACCGATATGAATTCACACACGCCACATGTCTTAAATAACATCAATATACAACATTGTCAATTATTTTATCATAATAAATATTCTAGACCTAGCCACATGATCTAACATGTACTCTCATCCCTTCTCATATTATTTGAAGAAGTGTAGTGATACGCTTCTGTTATTGCACTTCTGTGATACATTTTATCCTTTCCTCATTGTTTTGAGAAACTGTTTCCGTTTTTCTTTGTTAAAGGTTGCCGTGACAAACTGTAAAAGAGATTACGTAAACCCGACCAACAAACTTTGTGCTGACGTGCTACAAGATATTAGCGATGTAAGCTTCTTGCCTGACCTATTTTCCTGAAAGCATCGGCTATCACGTGACTAGAGCACACGCCTCATAACATCGCAGCTCATGTCGCAAGTTAACGAGGCACACATTGTTTCCGATATGCCTTATTGTTTCGCCAAAACCTGGGAATGATGCTTCAAGAAGAAAGTCTCTAGCAGAGGAACACGATTGGCTAAGCGACCCGCCTGATCAACCCCCTTTTAGTTGTTTTGTAGACCAACCTTTGTCCTGTTGGTTGTTGATTTGTTGTAAAGTTTAATCAAAATCGATAGAATTACTTAATCTTTCAGTGTTCATACCATGAAGTTTAAACCCGTCCTATGAAATGCAGACATACCGCTACTATGTGTCTTACTTCTGGGCAAACGACAACGCCACTAGGGATGCCCTTGGGATCAAGGAGGTAAAGATTTCATACTTGTTGGATCATGTATTCATTTGCAGTCTACAAACTGCTTCCACAAAGCATGCATGTGATTTTCTCTTTCATAAACGTATTGGCCAGAGAAAGCCATCTGACAAAGAAACCGGGGTAAATGTTCGAACTTTCAGCTTTCTCGCATTCTGTTTGATCTGATGAACAATGCACGTTTTCTTTTCCCCATATATATTCACAATAACATACTCCAACAACTTGACCTTTGAGACAATAAGAATAAAGGAAACCGGCGCTAAGCATACAACTGTAGCATCATGTGAAGTAGCTAGTAGATGATCTAGCAACTTACATATTCTATAAATACAGGACGTTAGCATGAGAAGGCATGCATGTGAGGGTGGAGGACAACAGCGTGTCTTACACACCGGCTCATTATTTTAATTCCCTCGAGATTCATATGATAGCTAGCTCATCGGTTTGTGCTAACTGCTCGAGGTCAGTCGCAAGCTGAGATGGATCAGGCATGTTTGATTGGCAACCTCAATTTGTAAACTTTTTTTGTGATAATGTGTGATATGTCATAGTTTTTTAGGAGTAAACTGTATTGAAGCTCCCTAAACTTATAATTAAGGTTGTCTCACCCAACTCCTTAAACTTGCATTTTATTTTGTTTGCTCCCTAAACTTGGATCTAGATGCACCAGTGGTCCAATTCTCTGTTAGTATACAGAAGAAGCAGACTTGTCGTTCTTTGTAACTGACATGCGTAATGGCATAGCAAAACAGTGCACGTGGTCCACCTGGCAGTCTACCCTTTAGAACAGTGCATGTATCACACCCCCAAATCTCCTCCCTCACTTTTCTCCTCTCTATGGACCTATTCTTTTTAGCTGCGGCTTATGACTTTTTGCTGAAATTTTTGAATTTTGGCTGTTTGCGACAGAGATTGAGGAGAGAGATACTCGCTTGCGATTTTGGTTAATATATATGTTAGGCTTTTAACATATACTACAATTAACTAGTAGATACCGTCTTAAAAAAATACTCCATTTAAAAGTTATGTACTGTAGCAAAAGCTAAAAACCACTTTTAGAAAAACATGCCCTATACTATGTCCTTCCACCCAAGCCATGGCACTTCTGCCCTGCACTACCGCAGCCCTATTAGCTACCAAGCTTGTCGCTTGGTGACCCCCACTGTCACTGCCTGACCTTGCTGCTCTAGCACTCGCCTTCTCTCTCATGCTGCCGATCACATCCACGCCCATCTCCTCCACCCTAGCCATCCTTTCTCAGCTTCTCACCCGCTACCCTCCCCTCAAGATCAAGCAGATGTAGGGCCTCAGTGGTGAGAAATTAGTGGTGGTGGGTGCGACGCTAGTGGGAGAGGTTGGCAATGGTCTGGTGGAGGTTGATGGTGCTGGTGAATGGGGTGTAGGAGAAAGAGAAATAGAGAGTGGCACTAGAGCAGGGGAGGATCTAGTTTCTTGCCCCTCATGGAGACGACGAGGGAGAGAGAGAGAGAGAAGAAGAAGAAGAAGAGTTGGGGAAAATGAAGTTGGTTTGGCCTGTTGGGTGAATGGATGGATGAGATGGAAATGAGTTGGATTCAATGGTGCAGGTTTGTTGGGTTGTATATGGGAGAGGAAAAGGTGGCTAACATGTGGGTCAGATAATTATTTTAATCACCAAGCCACGTGTGCATCCAAATCATACCATAGGTTGCTAACATAAGTTGACTCGATGCCACGTTAGCATATTCCAGTAGCAAACAATGCAAATGACCTGCGATGTAAACGGACGCAAGTTCAGAGAGACCAAAAAGTAATATGCAAGTTGAGGAAGCTAGGTGAGACATCAATATTAGTTTATGGAGCTTCAATGCAATTTATTCTTTTTTGTGGCCAATAATTTCTTAGCCACAAGTGTGGTAAAACTTGACTGGAATATGTGTCTATGACATATGGAACATAGGGCTAAAAAAGTGTGACATGCCTCTGTAGGATCGAATATGGCAACAGAGGGGGGGGTGAATGGTGCCTTTAAAAATTGCCCCTAAGTATCCATGGTATTTTCTTCTTCGATAGCTAACGAAGCTATGAAGTAAGAAAACCAATAACTGACTGACAAAAAGGCTTGGAGCGAGCTTGGCGAAAAACTAAACAGGGTCAGCTGAAAACAGAGCACAAAGGAGAACAACTAAAACAACATTGCTGCAGAACCTTTAAATAGAAGAAGATACTAAAGAGAGCACATCAAGAGGCAGCTGACTGCACTAACCAAAAAGAATGTTGTAGAGAAGAGTTTCAGATCAAAGATTTTATCCAGCAGAGAACTAACATCAAAACACTTGATGGCAAGACTAAAACAAAAAACTGCAACAATGGACAGAAGAAGATACTTCAATCATAAGGTTCCATTTCCTGAAACTTTTCAACGTGAGTCTTTTGGTCACAACAAAGTCATGTCCTTAGAACAAGAAAATAATCCACAGCAGCCCAACTAAATCACATCCGCTGACAGCCACTGGAAAGCACAAAGAACAGTCATTGCTGCTGCTGAAAACTTCTCTAAATAAATGAGCTGCATGACTGAAAAGAAGACTGCAAAGCAGTTCGGCTGTCCTGAAATGCTGCTGCCAATCAGTACACCGAAACAAAAAAAATCACAAGACACCGAGTCTGAACCGAAAGACTGGGAGCAGCACTTTTAGCTGGAACAGATCAAACACGAGCAGAAAAACAATTAAGAAGGAGAGGCACAACCGAAGTTACTAGGCACAAAGACAACTAGTAACACATGCAAATATTGTTTTTCTGAAATGAAGACAACAGACAGTGGTTCCAATTTTTGCCGGCACAGTAAGTAAACATGATGAGAAGACAAAACTGACGACAAAGATCAAACAAAATGCTTTGATCAGTGAAAAAGGAGAAAGAAGAAAGATCAAGCAGCTGAAGTTCTTCTCAGGTCACTTGTTCATGGGGCTCTTGACCATACCATAGATAAGAAAATCTACAGCAACTCCACACAAACAAACTCCATTCAACTAGAAAAGAAAAAATAGAAGAATCAGAGAAAGAAAAACTTCAGATTTTATTCCAAAGAATAAGGAATACAGAGGAGTCCCGATACGCATGAACATTAGAACAAGAAGGATTACAAGACTCCCAATCCATCCTTTCCCTCTCAATCCTCAATAACACCAAGAGCCTCACATGCTTCTTGGGAGGAACACACACAAAATGGAGAGCAAATGCACAAAAACCCTCAAGGGGTATGCAGCCCCAACACCTATTTATAGCCCTTGGCTAACGGGTCTCCAACCCCACGCCGGCTAAACCCTAACGGAGCCGTCTCCCGCTTGTGCAGCCTTGCGAATTTACCGATTCGCCCCTCCTGCAACTTCCGGGAAGCTTCCGCGCTCCTTGTCGTTCATGCATGACCGCACCTGACTCCGACCGACTGGACCTCCGACTCCTCCTGAGTCTAGTCCCGGTCTGTTCCGTCGCACACGACCGCAACTGGTATCCGACCGTCCGAACCTCGACTCCTCCCTGAGTCTAGTCCCGATCCATTCGTGCGTTGCCCGTCGTGTCCACCTCCCGGTAGCTCCAGCTCCGGTTCCTCGCTCCCGGCCGCAACCACCTCGGCAGCCTCGATCATCCTCAACGTCTCCGACCGTCTGGACCTCAACACCTCCTGTGCCTAGTCCCGGTCCTCCCACGCCTCACCATGACCTAGCTCCGAAGTCCTGCATCTACACAGACAAGCAAACCAACACATAGCACCGCACGAAACAGCATAATCATCATTAACCACAATGAAAGGTGCTCACACATGAAATACCTAAATCGACCGATCGAGAAAGAAAACAAACGTCCTAAGCACTCCCGACCGCAATCGACCAAGTTCGACCGAAGCCGTTTGCACTGCGCAACGACATAGTCCGAACCAACCAACTCAAACTCGACTTCCCTAAGCCGATGTCAATCACTCATCATACACATGGGATGACCTCACATGGTCTCTCAGCCACAAGTGTGGCAATAAATTAAACACTAGCCTATGATAATCAAACTCGTCTAAATCAAACACTAGCCTGTGAACCGAACCTGTACTTTTTTGTTAAGCCATAAACTTCTCATGGCCTAGCGTTAGTACTGTGTAAGGGCTATGCTAAATGAATTGTTCACATATTTATCACTATAACCATTTTTTCAAATTTGGCCTCCAGACACTCATTTTTGCAAAAAAGAAAAGCCCCATCCCTAAGCTCAAAAGGTGCAGCAGGCGACACATGTCATGTGCCACGCTAGGGGGAGCTTGGCAGGGACGAGCTAGTGCGAGAACGTTTGTGGGCATGGCATGCTGTGGTGCAGAGCGGCAACAGGGAAGTTCCTGAGCTCTACTGAGCCGCCCCTGCTCGGTAAGGCGTTACTAAGCAACCCGAGCTCGGCAGGTGGCTAGGGCAAGTGCGTAGGGGGGCTCGGGGGCTGAGGCACTCGGTTGCAGCATCGACTTGACAACGCCACATGGTTAATTTAGTTTTTTTGTAGTTTGGTGAATGTCCGTGCAAAGTAGTTAAAACGCGTGCTTTGGTATGCATTGAGAAATTGTATTACGCAAGCACTGTTTTGTTTGTGAGTTTGTAGGAATGTTTTAGGAAGGTGCAAGGGAGGATCACAGGGGTAGATGAACCACCATGACCAACTCCCAGAGTTAATTAGTAGAGATACGTTATTGCAAACAATTGTCATAATGGACAAAGCACTTCACAACGAAGGTGCAAATGACATGGTATGTACGGTTTGGTTATGTACGTATATTTGCCTTACTACACATACGATATAGATGGCAACATGTGTGAACCGTCAACCCCAACTATAGCTAAGATACATGTGCGTCTTTTGGTAGTCATGGTTGCAGTCATTCGTTGTACACATTTCAGTCCATTAGTGCATTCCCTTATCTCATTTGCAGGATTCCACAACTTGTGTAGCTCTGCCCCAGTTAGACATAACCTAACGTTCAGCGGAGGCATCGGGGACCATCGACACCTTACCCTTGTCCTACACCATCCTGGCCTTTCTGTTGTCATCCAGGGTGTAAGATTTCCAGCGTGTGAATTTGTCCGGCGCCACCGGGTTGTTGAGCATATATTTTTGCTTGATAAATGCCCTGCCATACATCTCCGAGCCATTGATCTATTGGAAGAAGTAGTAAATGCTTCGTGGTCTGCCGGGATGGATGGAGTAGGTTAGAGATGTGTGAAATGAAGCATGCAATATGAAATGTCAATACGTGCTTACAATAACTTCATCGCACGTGTAGTGCGCCTGAGCGGCGGTTGCCGCATGTGTGGACTGAATAATATGTGCTGGATTTCTGCAGTCGCACTGCGGCCCTAGAAACTCCAGTGGTATGGGTGCATCCTTGCAAGAGTTATCAGGGTAGGATCCCTTCTTCTTGGCCACCCATTTTCGCTTGTGATCTCTCCGTAGTTCGACATCCCTAACATCGGCGTAGTGATGTCCTGTATGTGTGTTCTCTTCTCCCTATCATCTTTTCCTATTTTTTAGATCAATACAAGTGGAGCCTTGGATGTGGTCGTGGGGGCTACCTAGATTTTATAGGCAGTCGGTGTACACTGTTCGGGAGTACAAACTTGTATGTGTTGGTATTTCACTGCGTAAAGCTGGTGCTTGATGTCTAATCAATGAGAAAAGGTGTTGCATGGTGTCTATCCGATAAAAAGCTGGTACGTGCTGTCAACACACTGTCAAAAGTTAGTACGTGCTGTCAACTCATTGTCAAAATTTAGTACGTGCTGTCAACTCACTATAGAAAGCTGGTACGTTCTGTCAACTTGCTGTGAAAATCTGGTACGTGATGTCAAATAATAGCAGAAATCCGGTGCTTGTTGTGAACTCGTTGAGATAAGCTGATACGTATTGTGAAATCACCGGGGAAGTTGATGCGTGATGTGAACTCGTTGAGAAAAGCTGATACGTATTGTGAAATCACCGGGGAAGCTAATGCGTGATGTGAACTCGTTGAGAAAAGCTAGTGCGTGTTGTTGAAACACTGGGGAAACCTGGTCGTGGTGTGAAGTCATTGCGAAAAACCGGTACGTATTGTCAAATCATTGTGGAACGCTGGTGCATGGTGTGAACTACTGAGAAAAGCTGGTACGTGTTGTCAAATCACAAGAAAATGCTGATGTGTATTGTCAAATCACTGAGAGAACCTTGGCATTATAGAATTGCACTACACTTATCGACGAATTCTATTTTATAATGCTACATCGGGGACAAAGCATTAGCAAGTACATATTTAAGTTTGACGCTTGGGATGCAAACGTAGTCAGTGGTACAGATTTTTGACTTGTTCACACTAAAGAGCTAGCACCGAACATAGTACGGGGTCAAGGGTTGCCTACTGCCTACTTCCTTTGGTGCCGAAGCTGGTCTTTAGGGAAAGTCAGATTATCCGAGGAGTGTCGTTCGTCGTGCAAGTCGTATTGCGGTGGTGGCTGGGTGGGAACCGATGCACCAGACAATTGATTAGGCCCAATCTCTTGAGTCTTGAATATCTACTTTACCCAGTCCTCCGCGTAATTGCTGGCATCCTATAGAGGAAAACACATTTCATTAGGCCGATGAAAGGTAGAACTGCAATGAAATTCATATCGGTGTCATGTGTTGCGCGGACGATGAACCTCCCGTGTACTCCAGTCCATGGTAGCCCACTGCAATGAAGCCTGATGCCGTGTAGTCCGCATCATACTGTAGTCCACATCATATTGATGGACTGTGTAGCTGTCGTATGTTCGATCATACCACTTGTCACGATGTCGACGATGCGGGTGGTACGCAGGTGCATACTGCTGTATTGCACCTAGTAGTTTCGGATAGGGGAGTCGACGTCGTTGTCTGGGGGTATCATGTGTGTTGGGCTATGTCCGTGACAAGGACAGAAGTAGAGTGGTTCCCCTCCCCTCGGTGAGGAAAGTCTAGGGTCGGGCTGTATCTGCGATGAAGACAAAAGTAGAGCAGTATAAGTACGAACGTCCTGCATGAAGATGACATGTATAAGGAACAAGGAAAAAGGTATTGTGCAGATTGCAAGAAAATATGAATTTCTCACACTTGAGCAGTGCGCTGAACATCCGAGACTAGGGGCGGCACGTCGATGAGCTAGGACGTGCGGACGAAGCTATCAACGGACGATGTTGCGGCCCGTCGCCTAAGGGATAAACACGTCGCTAGCATGGACAAAGCTAATGGATCCCAATGCTTGTTTGGTATCCTCGTTCATGTTGCAGATGAACCCCAGCTGTCATTCCATCGTGCTCAAGCTTTCGCGGCGCAGCATGGCTCCACCCTCCAACACGATGCGGCGTAGCCGATCGACCTGCAACGACAGACGTAACATGTTAGTTGTGTATGCGTGAACAGTAAGATACAAATATGAACTTCAAATCTTTTACCACTTCATCATGCCGTGTCACACGGTGTCGGTCTGGGCTGAGTGCCAGCCTACCGACGTGCATGGAGGGCTGCGCAGGGAGATGCGTTAGTTTCCAACGGGTCCACGCCACGTACCACTCCAAGTACATGGGTACGTGTATGGGTCGTACGAACATCACTCTTGCTTGACCTCCATCCTCTCTGACTACTCCCAGACCTGGGTCCACAAGCCTATGTCGCCCTCCAATCATTGCTCTTCCATCCATTCTTCGTTTGCCTCAAAAAAAAAAAACGAGGATACGGAACTGTTACTTCAGTGGAGAAATAAATAACTCATGAATGGTACACAACGGATTGTATGAAATAAGGTAATAAATAAATTTACTTACATATAAAATTGGCCATGTAGTGATCGACACGTTGCTGGTGGCACCTGTTGGTGAAGCCTGAACTGTCTCATGACCCGTTGGTGGGGGCATAGGGCTCCACCATATGAAAGAAAATGAGGAGGCAGGTCGTGAGCCAGTAGTCCCTATCCTGCTTACATTGCTCTGACAATCCAAAAAACGTTGTCTCAGAGATGAACTCTGTAGTCCACACCGTCCGCATGATGCTACCCTCCTAGAAGGTCTCAAATGCGTTGTGGAAATCAGGGTATGCTCGCTGTGGCCCCTCCCTAGACCAACCTAGCTCGCTGGCAATCCAACAAGTACCTATAGTGGGTTCGTCCACTAGGCCATCTCCATCGATATCACTGTAGAATCGCACCTTCAATTGTACAGCTGAAAGTACGGCCGACCAACAAGAAAGTGCTTCCATGACCACAGCTACAATAAGATGTAGCAAACGACGAGGTTTGGCTCGCCAGCGGCATGCTGCGTGCCATTGCACAAACCCTTATATGTCACGCACAGAATAGCTGAGCCCCAACTGTATAGCTGGACCTCATCAGCTCGACGTCGACTAGGGACTTAGTGATGTGGATGTAGCTAGGGTACACCACGTCTCCCTGAGACGTAGGAAACATGACCCACCAGAACATGAAGAGCAAGTAAGCAACTAGGTGGGACCTCACAACTTATGTAGGTGCGTCTGCTGGGCATTGCCTGTACCGCTGTAGCTATGAATGTGGCACTCCATGGATCTTATCCAGAATGGGATGATCAAACTGGTGCAGCAGATGTGCCTTCCAGTCGGGTGATCTAGGGGACGGAACCACGGGACGACCCCATAGTGGCAGATTGATGAGGTACACAAAATCTTGTAGGGTAATGGTCATCTTTCCCCTACCGAAAGTGAAACGTGTGGGTTTTTGGCCTCCACCGGTCAACGAGTGCCGACAAAAGTAGCGAGTCCAATGCGAACGATTGCCTAGTGTGTATCATCCTCGCTATGTGCAGCAACCCGGCCCATCACAGAACTAGAACGTAGCGATCGTCGAGAGGCCAGTCCTCTCAAGCTCCCCAGAGAACAAAGGAGGGTGGTATGTCACTGCTCGACCATGCCTGACAACAATGCTATCCATCCCAAGATGGGTCCAGTATCGTGTCATGCTCATGACCGCCACCAGCAGTCATTCCCTGCAGTACAAAAAATATTGTAGCATTGTTAAACGATGCTAAATACAGCTGACCATAACCGAGAATAATCACGGTGCACACTTATGTACATATTTCATAAATTGTGTGCCCACAGGGAACACTACAAATAACGGTGCATATTTCTTCAGCTATTTACAAAAAGAGGATCAATATGGCTAAATGCATGTATACATGTACACACATATGCATACATATGTAGACACAGACACTACAACTAATAGTACGTACCAAACCAACATTTTCTATAACTTTACGTAATTGCACGAGAGCAATAAATATATACATGTGACACACATAAAAATATTTTAGTTATCTTTTCAGCCCATATTTTTGCAGCTATTTTCAATAAATAATCATTCTCACCACTAATACATCCAAAACATGGTCAATTACATAAAACATCTGTCTACTAAATATGGCTACCTAGCGCATTCCACATTACAAAACCACTGTTACGCTAATGAAACGCTGATGACATATTGTGCTCTTATATGCAAATGAAGCATACCTTTTCCTGAAGGTCTTCACCCATTCCATAATACTTCCAACTGCGAAGGATGGTAAATCACAACTAAACGACCTTGAAATATATTACAAAGTTGCATTTCAATTTCTCTTTCCTTCCGCTCCCTTGCTGCTCTCTCATTGGCAGAAAAGAAATCGAGCGCGGTTCGATTTAGAGGGCAGACAGAGGCCTCCTATTTTATGCACGTGAGAAAGTGTTCGGTGCAAACGCACGTGGACGCGAACAACAGCAGACAGCGAAATCCCCAGGGGAATAAAATGGAAATCAAACATTGAGTCGCGTGCCGTATTGTTGCGGTCAGCCACGTAAAAAGGATTCTCTCCCTGCCAGCAGCCAAGCCAACCAACGGCTTGCCCGGCAATCCGCTGCTCGCACCCCCAGTGCCCCTGCCCGCTGCTCGTGCCCCACTACAATGATAAGTGTGTAAATAGTTCACGCTAATGGTGAGTTGGTAACGGGGGTACCTGTCAACCAATGGAGCAGGGCCACATGTCTTTCTGGCAAGTCAATGGAGCACATCTTTCACACCTATAATTGCATAGCTAGTTTTCGGATTGGGATCCGGAACCAATGAATCAGGCCAGAATGAAAAGAATGCTCTTCAAGCTTCTCCGGATGCATACCGGGCAATTCCATCTCTCGCTGTTGCTGCATCTCCTTCCCTGCCTTCTGCTGCCGCTGCCGCTCTCGAGGTCGGCATCAGTGGTCACCCGCCTGCCGGGGTTCGATGGTCCTCTGCCCTTCTACTTCGAAACCGGGTAAGCAAGCACCTACAAGCTTCGATCGGTGCTGGTTCTTGAAACGGGCGACTCACCAAGTAGCTATGCATTGAGGCGTGTGTATATGCAGATACATTGGTGTGGAGGAAGAGACTGGAACGGAGCTCTTCTACTACTTCGTGGAATCGGAGAGGAGCCCCGGCACGGACGCCGTGCTCCTGTGGCTGACCGGTGGGCCCCGCTGCTCGGTCTTCAGCGGCCTGGCCTTCGAAGTAGGTCAGTCCGTCAAAACTGTAACAAACTAGCCGGCTCGTAGAGCAGTGATGAATATTGTTCATACAAAGCAGAGCGTATGCACACATCTCGGATTATTTATGACAGTTCTCCATGATTCTGAGAAGGACATGGAACTCCCTTTGTTGAAAAATAAAAAGCGTGGTTTGACTTAACACGGTCTCTGGGATTTTTACGATATATCATGAATAGCTACAAAAATACGGAATTACTTTCACACATGAATTAAATAGTATCACTCTTGTGCCACTGAACCTGTATTTGGTTGAACTAGTAAGTCATGCTGCGTATAATATCTATAGGTCTATATAGATTTTTCACATTGCAGATGTGTTGGGACTTCTGATATCCATCCATCATGTTCTTGCGCAGGTCCTATAAAATTTGTGTTGGCACCTTACGATGGTGGTTTGCCACAGTTGGTCTATAACCCGTACTCATGGACGCAGGTGAGATATTCATTGGTAACACCAAAAAAAATGTCTCTTCCTCATTTTCTTTAGATTGTGGTTTATTGACGACCATTCTTAGATTGCAAGCATCATCTTCTTGGATTCTCCTGTTGGCTCCGGTTTCTCATACGCACGCGATCCCAAAGGCTATGATGTTGGAGACTACTCATCTTCTTTGCAAGTCCTAACATTTCTGAAGAAGGTGATGAGAGGCCCAATTAATTGATCTCGTACGGTTCTATCGTTTGAATGGAAGAGGTGTGTGCGTTAATTACTTACCGCCTTATGCGTGGTTATGTAGTGGTTCAATGATCATCCTTCGTATCTTTCAAATCCATTCTACATTGGAGGAGATTCATATGCTGGGAAGGTTATTCCACTTATTGCACAAAACATTTCAGAAGGTAACTCTTTATAATACTGCACATATCCTAATAAAATAAATGAGGAGTTTGTGAAATTGATTCACAGTAAATCATCAATAAATGTATTTAGGACCTTTGTAATTTTGTTTATAAGGTGCTCAGAAGTATTATTCTTGCAAGTTGTTTGAAGTAAACTAAAAAAATGTAGTATGTTTTCCAATTTCTTTCAAGTCACGAAGCTCACTCTTGAATTCGATTCTACTATGCTCCAGGAATTGAAAATAGGCAGCAACCTCTTATTAATCTCAAGGCAAGTTATTCTCTAGCTCTCAAACAGTTAAGCATAAAGGCAAAAGAAGCGGAAATAGTGTGAGATCATGTCTATTGGGTTTTGTTGTGTTTATGCAATTATTTCCAGGGTTATCTGGTTGGCAACCCTATTACAGACTGGAAGTTTGATTACAACTTCAGAATTCCAAGTTCGCATGGCTTTGGGATAATATCCGATCAAATATATGAGGTAATTCCACATTTATACGCTTTGGGTGAGTTCTTTTGGGCTGTGATTTTGGCTTATGGTTGAATTTTTTAATTTTGGACTGTTCGCGAGTGGCAGTACGCAGAGAAAATAGTCACATGCGATTTTGGCCGGTATAGCTGAACTCGGTACAATTTATACTACAATCTCCTTGTAGATCCAGTCTTGAAAAAACGCACCATTTAAAAGCTAGTTACTGTAGTAAATGGAAGCATAAACCTAAGCAAAGTGGAAACGAACCCACCCGTTGACAGTGTAATGATACATTTTTGTAGCATGTGTTGGTCTAAAAAAAAATCAATCCAAAAGCTTTTTATAGCATGTTTTCCTTTTCTGTTTCAAAGGCTGCAGTGGAGAACTGTAAAGGAGATTATTTAAACCCGGCGAATGAAATGTGCACTGAGGTGCTACATACTATCAATAATGTAAGATTCATGTACTGACCTAATTTTTTCTGATATTACCAATGTTAGCTATCTTTTGGCTGATGCACATTCCTTTTATTGCAGCTCATTTCTGAAGTTCCAATGGGACATATCCTGTATGATAAATGTGTTGTTGCCGCACCAAAGCCCGTAGATGATGTTTCAAGAAGAAAAATTCTATTAGATGAATCTTTCCAGCTAAATGAGCCGCCTGGTCGACCTACTATCGATTGTTTTGTCAGTCTTTGTTTATCCCTGGAGTTTCAATTTGCCAGAAGATTTTGCTGAATGTGATGTCACATGATTCTTTTCTCATAGCACGAACTTACCTGGAATTGCTTTCTAAAATGCAGACATACGGTTACTACCTGGCTTACTTCTGGATGAATAACAACATGACTGGAGATGCTCTTAGGATCAAGGAGGTAAACTTACGATATGTTTTTCCTTTATACTCTTAAATATTCTGACCGGAAATTGCTTTCACAAAGTATGCATGTACGATCAAGCAGCTAAAGATTTCTAGGTCGCAAAGTCTTATATTCTGAATCACTTGCAATAAAACTGTAATGGCTAATGGCATAAATATGGCAATAGGGGACAGTGGGTGAGTGGATAAGATGCATAAAAGGACTCCCCTACGCATATGAGCTCCAAAGCAGCATAAAGTACCATTTCAACCTCACCACCAGAGGTTACCGCGCACTTGTGTACAGGTGAAAGCATCAGAGCAAGGTTTCTTATTCATACTGGCTGAATCTTCTTCCACGTCTGACGACTGCAAAACCTCTGTGAGCGCAGCGGAGACCATGATCTTGAGGTGCCATTTATCGGCACACACGCGTGGATAAGATCCTTGAATTTCTCCATTGTTGATGACTGGAGGGCATGGCATCTTGATGGCCAGGCTGCAGGGTTAAGTCATCTAACTCCTTTTCTTTTTCTCAGCACTCGGATGCGTAAGAATTGTAAAAACTAACTTTTGAATATGCAAGTGGTTGCAAAGAAAGGTTTTATGGCATATCAATTATCTGGTATTTCCCTTTCTCTGATGATGAATGCGCTCTGTCTTTTCCCCAGATTTACAACAACATATGCCAACAATTTGACCTTTGCGACAATAAAGGTAATCCTGTTTTCCTTTCCATAACTTGGTTCTTTCCATAGTACACACTCCTTTTATGTGGATTGCATAAGAGATTCATAATACCGGCCTGATTATTTGTTTGTGTAGGGTGGTGGTCATACCGCTCCAGAATACCAGCCTAAAGAATGTTTTGCCATGGCTCAAAGGTGGCTGGACAATAAGCCTCTCTGATGTGTCTGCTTTAATTTGGCCACATCATTTTCTATGTCAACTCAAATCGTTATTCTGTATGTCCGCTTTCTCTCCAACTGTAAAGCTTCCCTCGACAGGCCTGTTTGATATGGCTGCGGCTCATGGTTTTCAGCTGAAATTTTTGAATTTTAGCTGTTTGCGACAGAGATTACGGAGAGAGATACTCGCTTGCGATTTTAATTGATATAAATGGTGAGCTTTTAACGTGTACTACAATTAACTTGTAAACTCTGTCTTGAGAAAATACTCTGTTTAAAAATTATTTACTGTAGCAAAAACCAAAAACCGCTTTTGAAAGCCGTTAAGAACAGCCCATAGTCAATGGAGTTTTTTTCCTTCTCGTTTGTTTGTTAGTACTACTACTCTGCTTTACCTCAGTAAGTACTTGTGTCTAGGGGTGGAAACGGATCGAATAGTCTCAAATACGAATACGAATCCATATTTTTAAAACGAATATGAATTCGAATATTCTTATATACGGATACGATTATTCTCGAATACGAATACGGATATTTTTGAATACGAATTTTTTGAATACGAATATCGGATAAAAATGGATTTCTAGCGGTTTTGCCGATTTTTCATCGGTTTTCGAATATTCTCCAATACGAATGTGAATATGAATATTTTCAAATTCGGATACGAATATTCTCGAATATGAATACGAGCATTTTCGAATACAAATTTTGCTTACCACATTCTGTTACCGTTTTCCACCCTACTTGTGTCATCGTGTGCGTGCGTTTCAACCGACTCGATCCTACCACCGATCGAGCCGAGCCCCGCGCCGGGCGGACGGGCGCACACAACAAATACGGTGGCACAACACGGTAGGCGTCAGCCAGGGAGACGCTCGCGTTGCCTAGGCGATAGGGCGGCCTGGCGGGTGTGACTGGCACACGGCTAATCGGCCCGGCGACACCAAGCACAAGTGGCACATGTAACTTGGCGTGCGGCGTACGTGCGTGCCCGCGTAGGCACGGCCGAGTAGCGCAAAGCGGGATCGGATGCTGGAGCCTGAGTTCTCTGGTAAGCTATGGTGCATGGCCAAAGATGCGTCGACCGACCTGGTGTTATTTTTCGAGGACATAGCTATATATATATATTTAAATAACAATATATATGTATTATTTTTTATTTTTATGTATTTATCGAACTGAAATAATATAAGTATAAAATAGGAATATGTGTATCAGCCTTTGCAACTTTACTTCTAAGCTTAGCAAGGATAGGTACCACACCTTAGGACATATCTTGCAACCTGGGGCGGTCCAGGATTTTAGGGGCAGGCGAAACTAGGAATAGAGGCCCTAGTATAAATATCTAAATATAAATCTACATATATATATATATATATATATATATATATAATTTTACCAACAAACACTTAAAATACGTTATGTATTAAAGAAAATTCATATGAAAGAGTTTATAGATATTACCTTAAAATTTATAGATATCAAAGAAAAATTCTACCATGATGCTACCGGTGACATATTTGAACCCTACATGTTTACATATGTCGATTATGATTTGTTCGTGCTAGCGATCGAACTTGAACCCTATGAACCTAGTTTACTTGTAAGTTGTAATGTAACTAAATTTGGATGGAGCGAGAACCTAGACATGAATGTAAGATTTCTCAGATATGGTATATCTTTGTTCTAGTATCTAAAGATGCAGCTAAAACTTATCAGCTGAACGAACTTGTAAAAACCATTTTTCTTTCGTGAAACTTACGAACAGTAGAAATCTGATAGTTAACTTGGTGACAAGACTGAAGTGTATCTATCACAAATCATCGTTCGCTCGTCCGGTCGGGCATTTCTTGCGTTGGTTGTTCTCCAACTCACCGATCACGACTTTCGTGTTTTGATTTGTCTTTGAGCAAATGAGCAGTACCCAGAGAACAACCTTACATGCATTTCGATCAGGCCAACTCATGGCAAGAAAATGTTGTGGCAGGCTTGCTGTACATGTAAACTTCTCCTCCGTTCCCCACTTGATTTTCTTTCAGACGTGTGACGACAGCTAGTTGCTAATTTCTAACAGTGCGAGATGGAATGACAGTGCAAATATTTTCACATGTAAGGCAAATTAGGTATGTATATTTTCATTGCCATCATTAGAAAAAAAGCATGCGGAATGACAACTTAAGGATATAATGAGAATTAAGACGAGGTACATTCTCGGTGTCTCCCAATCCTCTGTGCTTTTAGGCGACGGGTGAATGCGAGATGACAAGCAGCTAGCATTTCAGCACTCAATTGGTAGGCCGGTCTGTTTGTCTGCACAGAACATGCGTGAGGGGCCCCGGCTTTGGGGCCCAGGCGGCCGCCCGCCGCCCTGGGTCGGGCTGCTTGCAACTACTCTAGAGTCAAAGTGTAACTCTAGAGTAGCTACTAGTGCCAACATATTTATAATATTTGTATCTCTATTTCGTATTTACTCCAGACGGATCATTCTTATCTAAGACGTCAATATAGTTCCACAATAGTCTTGATGTTGGTGTTTTGCTCCTCTCGGATGGCTATACTTATCCATTAGGTGGCTGAGGTGGGCCAAGCCGTATCACCATATGTGTCAGATACGTATCAATGAAATGTCAAAGCTGTATTAAATATAAAGTTATTTATTTTAGTGAACTAATTATCCAATCGATACATGTCAGACGGCATATCAGTGTCATATCATATCCGTGTCGGACATACGGCACCAAACCAATGTATCGGTGGTTCAGGGCTGGTAAGCTTCCGCTCGTGCATAAACCTACTCCAAACAGGAAAAAGAAAAAAAAAGAATCCAATGGTGGTTACTGGTTAGCAGACTAGGTGTTTGTTGACTTGCTCGGCCAAGCATGGATGCACGCAACGCAATACTTCATGTTTGTGTTTTTCTTTCGTCGGTACCTCTCGTGCATCAGATGCATGGTTTTTTTTTAGGGATGACAACAACAGGGCCGGGTTTCCCGGGGAGGACCCTCCGCCCTGGACTCCTGCCCCCGCCCAAATCCCAGCCAGTCTGCTCCGACACGGCCCCGCCCTGTCCTTGCGGGGATTCAACTCCCATGGCGATCCTTACAGGGATTAAAATGCAGATTATAATATTTTAAAAAAATAATAATAATATGATTTTGTTTATTAATTTGTAATTATTTAGACATATTTTTTTACAAAATATAGTTTCAAAAAATATATTCTAACATATAGATTCAAGTTTTAGTTTAAATATATAAAAAATAATACAATCTTCTATATTTAAAATTATAATATATTATTTAAAAATATATTTTATTTTTATTGGGTCCCCTATCTCCACCCCATTAGCCTAGCAGGGCCGCCCCGTTCCGCCATGGGGGGAGAGCGCATCCGCCATTGATGGGGAAATTTCATCCTTGTAACATCAAAAGACTAGCACTTCCTCCTTTGACAAAACGTTTCGAAACTTTTGCTATACAAAAAACTTAGGAACATCACCCGGATGTGAAGCAATATTGGGGATAGATGTTATGGACGTTTTTGTGGGCCGGACTTACCAGCGGCGTAGGCATTCAGGGGACAGTTTGGCAACCGGAGGAGCAACAGATTCAGCCCCACGAGACCAACTGTCCAATGCGCCTTGACAGGACACAAGATCTCTGATTAGTTACATTCTTTATAGTATTATTGTTAGGATAGTCTTGTTATGTCTTCCTTAACTATGATATATTTCCTTTTCTTAAGTGAGACGCCTGATATATAAAGGCATGCGTGTTATTTCAAAATTAAGCAACAAAGATCAAGAGTTTCCTAACCAGTTGGCCACACGTCAGAGCCTCCAACATGAGGGCGACTTGTGCCGACTTGGCTCATTATCATCTACCCTAACATCTTGGTATCAGAGACGACGATCCTGCGGGCATCATGAAGGAGGCGACATCCATTGCCGATCTAAGTAAGCAGTTAGCACAAATTCTAAAGGTGGTAAGCGGTCATCAAGACCAGTTTGAAGAACTTGAGAGGCGTATTGGCCCAGGTCCTAGTCGCCGGCCGCCAAAACACCAACCAGAGGATAACGCGTACAAGGGCAGCGATGGCAAGGCACATGGCGAGGGCAGCCGTGGGGTGCCGCGGTTCCACAAGTAGTCCTTTTCCGATGTTCGATGAGAAGGATGATCCCTTACCATGGCTTAATCGTTATGAGTAGTTTTTTCAGGGGCAACACACGATGGAAGAGAAGGTTTAGCTAGCGTCCTATCACACGACTGGGATGGCACAACAGTGATATTATCATTTGGAGCGGAGCAATGGCATCCCGATATGGCCGCATTTTATCGACCATGTGAATCTTCGTTTTGGACCACCCATAAGGAATAATCCTCTCAGCAAACTCATTCAGCTACGACACACCGGTTCCATTGAAGATTATCAGGACCAATTCATCGCTCTTCTATGCAAATGTGAGGAGATGACCAAGACACAACAGGTGCAGATTTTACTAGGTACTCCACAACCACTTGAGGAGGTCGAGATATCCTTGCACACATTGACCGGTATTCGGATTGACAAGACGATGCGATTGCCAGTTGTAATCAAAGGAATAGCATATGTATCCAATAAGAACTCTTCTTTGTCCGCCGTCATCTAGATATGCTTATAGAAACCCGTGCTGAAGACACGGTCGCCATTGGCGACCAAGTCGTTCATGCCAAGCCTTGGCTCCGGCGTCAAGCCCAACTTAGCCACCACTATATATAGTGCTAATAGACCATTCAATGCTAATATGCTAATGGCAATCTTGGCTAATCGGATCTAGCACAAACGGCTTAGATCGAGGCAGGTGGGAAGCTACATCCCATTTATGCATTTTTTCATAAAAACTCCCGTGTGTCCTATTCTTCTCACGTTACACATTCGCTCCCCCTATTGTTAGCTTGAATGGATGGAGTTGGGGTCGATTCAATTCCCCATTGAGCCAGTGCTCTAGAGTTCCTTGATGGCCGAAACCATACTGGGTGGCTTCTTGTTGAGCACCTGCGGCCGAAACCCAAACGATCCGAGGCGGGTAGGTTGGTGGTGGCGTCTCCCATACACGGCGAAGACGACCTGGGTCGGCGGCGGCTCACACTGAGGTGGGCTAGGACAACGACGGTGATTTCTGGACGCGACGAGGATGACCAAGATTGGCGGCAGCTATAGACTGTCGACACCAACGTCCTCTCCACCTTGCGGATCTGGAGCATGCCCAGCGCCGCCAATGCACATCACGGTGGATCTAGAGCTTGCGCAACTTCCTCCAAATGCCGTCACGAGGAACCGCCGTCAAGCTCAGGTATTGATTCGCTCCGCTGGCCGTGGACGCCCTCTCCCGCCCGGAGACGACAGGTTCCGAAGCCTTTTTAGCGGGTGGTGTCACCAAGACCAGAGCGCCGTAATGGACTGCCAAAGCACCACCTCTGGGTTGCGTCGCCAAGAATGGACTGCCAAAGCACCACCTCTGGGTTGGGCCTCCATAAGAGGAGGTTGGATCTAGTGAGGAGCAGAAAGATGGTTGATCGGCCCTTGAATCAGCTAGATCTGGAGGGATTTTTGTGACGGAAGCTACGAAATCGAAGAGGGGAAGACCAGGGCAATACCACAGAGTTGTGTCCATTGAGCTCGTCTTCAGGGGGTTCTATGAAAAAGTGCATAAGTGGGATAGGGGCTTCCCACTTGTCTCGATTTGAGCTGTTTGTGCTAGATCCGATGGCCAAGATTGATACTGAAATGGGATACTGAAAAGGTCCTCCAAGTCATCCATCCATATGTAGTAGTTCAATAGAGTGCTCTCCTCAGTCAATGACATGATGTCTGTCAGTAGCCTCAACACGCTTTGGTCATGCTCAAACATCTTTCCTTCGTGCGAGCACGAAAGAAAAGAAAAACATTAGCACGTACCGTGATCAACGGATGCTCTGATACCAACTGATGTGGATCTACCTAGCAAGCTAGCTGAACCATGTTGTTTTGGCCCTGATCTTTCACGATACACCTTGCTAGATGCACTCCTTATTCTAAGGTTCTTGCACAACCAAGAACAGTATACACCTCCAAGATAAACTTTCTCCCACGCACACCACAACACGTGAACAAAGGGTAGAGAAACCGAATTTTCAGTGAGTAGAATCCAACACCATAATTGGATTCAACACACCAAGAGCAATTCCTCGATGAAAATATCAAGAACACACCAACAATAGCCACCAAACCATGATGTTTTTCTGGTTTCTATTTCTCAATTCATATTATATCATAGCCTAAGTTACAATAGGGCTAAGCCCTGGCCTTATATAGATGCACAATACACGGCTTTGACTAAAACTTACGCACAACCTGGCCTAAGGCCGAAAGCCTTGACTAAAACTTACGCACAACCTGGCCTAAGGTCGAAACAAACTCTAATACGAACTAAAAAGGAAATATCTAAACCGCTGCCATCGGATTCTTTCTCAATTTGTGACGTGACCATGAGGATTCCATGGCTGGCACCTTATCCGTTGTGTGCAGCTTTGAATTAGCTTTCAAACGAGTCCAAGAACGTCTAAATCGGACTTCGTTTATGAAAGTTATGGACGTTTTAGTATCGGTCTTGCCAGCTGTTCCGAACTGAGTCTGAACCGACTTCAAATATTCATATCTTTGCTTTTCATGTTTAAGTGGCTTCCAACTCCGTTTGAAACCTAAAAAGGAATCCTTCTCAACCTTTAAAAAAACTATAGTGTGGTCGAATATTACATTCTTTTGCGTTGCAATACTTGGACTCCTTATATTTGACAACTCTCCAGCGTCTCTCCAAACAGCCCGTACAACATCCAATGATCTTATCATAACTTTGGGCAGGAAGCTTCAAATCAAGCACTGTTTGATCCGTTGGAAAGTATGCTTCATTATCTTTTCAAATATGTATTTTGTGCGTATTAGAGACCTCAGAATTGGTGTTCAAATTGAACGTTGTGCACAGAACTGCAAGCACTAAAACTTGATTGATGTTGTATCTTCCTTTTTGAGCCAAATGAATTTTCTCTTTCTCTCTTCACATGATTAGGCCCACACACCCACACAATATACGCATAACTCCATACAACCCAAGGTTCCAAACTAGGGTTTTCTCCCCGCGGCCGGCATAGTTTTTCTCCTTGTCTTCTTCATGCACCGTAGTGATTACAATCTTTCTGTTTTCGCCATCCTCGCTTCCCTCCCCTTGGCTTCATCTTGTCGGATCAAAACAGCACTAACCAAAGTAGTAGTGCTACTTGGTGCCACATCATCCCCTCCCCTTTGAAGCGAAATTGTCCTCGGTTTGGGGGTATTCTTTAAAGCTTTCTTCTTTTCTACGATGAACTGTATTTCAAATTTAATTGCATCATTCGCCATCGGCTTTAGTACGTGTTGTTTGCCTCCATGCTTGAATGTATATGTGTTGACTCTTCCAGCATGCGTGACATCACAATCATATTGCCACAGCCTCCCCAACAGCAAGCCGCACACCTCCAATGGCAAAATGTCGTACTCCACTTGATCAATATACTCGCCAACTGAAAACAGCACACGCACCTTGTGTGTTATTTTCAACTTTCCCGCCTTGTTCAACCATACCACATAATAAAGTTCAAAATGCCTCCATGTGGATAGCCCCAATGTGTACACCAAATCCTTGCTAATCATGTTGGTGAAACTTCCACCGTCGATGATCAGCATGCACGACGTGTCTTTGACTTTGCATTGAGTTTTGAAAAGACTCCACCGCTGCCCCTTTGTCACCTTGTCGATGTCGTCAACTAGAATCTTCCTAACTTGAATATTCAGCCCACTTAACGGTGCATCGTCTTCTTTCTTTTGATCGGAGGTAGTAATAATTTTTGTACTTTCGTCTGATAGCTTCATCTCCTCTTTCGCTATGGCCAAATTTCCATGGACAGCAGCAAACACATCCCCCCTTAGGGTTTTATGAATAGTGTGCCTAGGCACCGTGATTTCAAACACGCGAATTCAACCCAAATTCAGGTGTATTTTTTTAAATATTAGTTTTATAGTATATACTTGTTGTAGGAGTGGCCCAACCCCTGTGGTTGGGCCTTACAACTTGTTCAATATGTAGTAAGCCCAATAGTATATAGACATGTGTATAAAAAAATACACCAATATACCATCACTTTTTGTAATTATTAAGGGATAAAGTCAGATCCACTCATTCTTACTCACCGACTCTCTCTAGCTCTCTTAGTGATATGTCTCCCATGGAGAAGGTACTCTGTACCCACTATTGTAGCTATGCTACAACAATACCCATATATAATAATTCAAACGAAACTATACCTTTGAAAAATATACTCGATTTTAAAGTTTTTAATAAATTTAGATCACATATTTTGCTGATTTATATATATAATCAGCACATATCTACAATCAAACTATCATCAAAACAGACAATTACAATTCAAATTTTAGTTCAAACTTGTTTGAACTAGTTAATAAACTAGTTAAACTCAACATCCAAAAAATTATAAATTTTTTCACACAAGATATATAGAAAAAAATATCTATTTTAGATCATGGTGAATAGGCACCATGATGTCCCACTTAATTATACCATATATATAATTTTGCGCGCAGGTATAAAATACATGCCGAGAAGTTACTATCGTTTATGAGTAAAGTTACTACCTAATACATGTAAAGCTACTGCTAGTACATAACTAGTTAGTAACTCTATATGTATTTGACAAGCTTTCTAGCGCGCACACGCTCGTTGGCACTACCGTATGTGTACTGTTAATCGTTGCTTGATATTCCACAAAGGGGTATGAAAAAATTTCTATAATGTCTGTCAGCCTTCAAGTCCTTACAGTCTCACTACTGCCGGAAGTCGAGCTTTATGTATTGTGTTATATCAAACTCAATATGCCGATGCCTAAAATCAATTATCCCGAGCTTCCTTTGGAAGTATCTCACGTCTCCATAACCTTGAAGGGCATCTCCGACCTGCAAATAACAAGCAAGCTCAGCTCCGGCGGACTAGAACAGTAGTAACTGGTAAAGAATTTGCAGAACAACTAAAAGTTTTAAGGAAAATTGTGCTGAGGGCATACCTCGAGAGCTTCTTGAGAAAAATTTCAACACCTCATCAATCAAAATTACCTAACAATTAGATGAAACTAGTTTGCCATAAAGTGACGAAGGAAAAGTTAAATGTATGTACAAATAGGAACACAAAGAATGTTCACTTAACTAATTAGCTACTGCTAAAACAAAATTGAAGTAGGGACAAAATCTCTACGTAGTCATTTCGTAATAGGCAAAGATTGTTCAGCAGATAATTGTATAACATGATACAAAGAAATACTTACAGGGAATGATAGATAAAGAACAACTTTCCACTCAGCCCAAGATAATGGGGACACCTGCATAAGTAAACCATAATTTATCAGGATTTCCTTGAACATTACTTTAAAGAACAACGGACCATATGACTAACAGCATAGTGTGGGTACACAACTACACAAAAATAAAGAAAGATGACTTACTGAGAAAAGAGCTGATAGGGGTTCAATATACAGGACTGACATGTGAAGAAGCATTGTCAGAATGATCGACCCAACAAGCCATAGGTTACTCCAGGGATGAATGGCACTGAATGAAAGTGAAGTGCAAAAATAATCAGGTTATTTAAATTAATTTAGATATTTACCAAGTTCTATATTGAGCGCATAGATCAAAGGTTACAAGCAAGATGAGCCAGATATTAATACACAAATATTTTGCAGGTGCCACAAGCTTTTCAGAGACACCAAGCAAAATGAGCAGCTGGCTTTGTGTCTCAATAGTCAACACATCAAAACACAGGTGTCAACTACAAAGTATGTCTACTTGTAATATAGCATGTAGCTATGAAAAATGAGACAGATTGCTACAAATATCTTCCACATTGTTGTCCACATCAGGGTTTCGAAAACCGGTTTCCTGTGCTGTTTTTGGATAGTTTATGGGAGATGGCAGTTTTGGCTAATTTGATATGTGGGCACATCTAATAAGTAACAATATACAAATCCTGCCTAAAACGGGATTAATAAATAGTAACCCACTTAGATTATGCAGAAATATCATAAATGTATTTTTCATGTTCTAAGTTTTACAGAAATTTATTGGCATGGCTCTAATGAAGATACATGGGAAATTGGGATTGTTACGCAGACATGTAAAATTATCTGTCACATGTTAAAAGAATAAATATAATTGTTCTTTTAAAAGTTGATTAAAAGAAAAACACATGCATGCACAGAGAATCAAAATCACCAATGAAAGCTGACAGTCACCTACAATACAACTAGTACATGGGAGCAGGGTTAGAAAACCCAGCGGTAACCGGCCGGTTACCACCGGTAACCGGAAATACTGGCGCCTACCGGTAGAAAAAATACTGGCCGAAAAATTTCAAATTGAAGTTTGAATTTAGGACTGCATAATGCAGTTGGTAGGTTGGTTTAGGTCTTTATTGTACTAGAGTACCTATTATTTGAGGTTAATATGCATGAATAAAAACCGATGGTTTTATATTTAATTCAAATTTAAAATTTTAAATATAAAAGTTAGTTTCCCTAATGATGTTTACATTGTTTAACATTAATGGAATATATTAGAAAGATGCATGCACTCCTGTGCTTGACTTCATACTTTTTGCCATGAATGTATTAGAAACTTTCAATTTCAAAGTTGAAAAGGCTGTTTTTAGCGATTTTTCTGGTTTTTTGCGGTTTTTCTCCGGTTTTTTGGTCGGTAACCGGCCGATTTTCCGGTTATCGATTTCAAATTCAAATTTTGACACTTGAAATTTGGCTGGTTTTTTCCGGTTACCGGCCGTCTGGCGGTATTCCCTCGGTTCCGGGTTTTGGAACCTTGCATGGGAGTATGGGCAAGGATAAAAATATCCGCAGTGACCGGCCGGTTACCAGCGGTACCAATCCGGACTGTAAAAAAATGTCGGTCCAAAAAGTTTTAAAATTAACATTTGAATTTTGAATTCTGATTTTAAATTTGATAATTGAAACAGCCTAGTAGTTACCGGTGGCCAGGGTCTGGTATTTTTTTTTCTGTAACCAGTTTTTGAATCCTTGAGTATGAGTGCTAATGTTAAAAATCTTAGGCTCAGAATAGTGATAGAGATGAGGGATAAGAGCTCTTACAGGAGAGATTGATTTTCACTTAGGTTATTTAAGGCATTAAACATCTCAACAACAACAAGAACAGTCATTGAAACAGTTGATGGATGGCGATTTTCAAAGATGCTGCAAGGATATGAAGTTTGCCTGGTTGAACATGAATCAAAATTGACCTGCAATAGGAAAAGAAAGATGTTCAAGATTTATAGAATCAGTAATGCGTGAATAAGAGCGACAATAAGAAACTTCAAAGAAGAATAAACAAAGGGAAAACAGACCACAAACGGTACTGTTAAGTGTTAAGCACACATGCAGAGGGAACCATACAAAAATCTATTAATGTTCATTATACACAAAAATACATAATTGAACTATGCAACTCCGCAAGTGAACTGTGATTTGGTGGAACAGCCAGGGGTAAAAATCACAGTGATAACCAACCATCCCGGTGAGATCCAGAAGGCACTGTGCGTCTGTACCACCCAGAATTCATTTTTTTTAGAAGAAAATCAAATTGATGAAACAAAAAAGGGAAGAACAGGTCAAATTCAAATTGCATGCTCGAATTTGCAAATAAAAGCTGTCCAGGAGAAAGCCCGTTCCTAACCAGTTACGGCTGTGAGCCAGGATTTTTTTCCCTTAAGCGGTTTTATTTAATCCATAGGTACCCCCCTCAAACTCATGGTGGATCACATATACTGAGTTTGGAGAGAAAATACAAATGTTATGCTCTAGTTTGAGACTTCGTGAAGAAATCAGTAAGCTGTAACTTTGATGGCACAAACTGTAGAGCAAGTACTCCCTCTTGCACCTGTGAGCGAGTGTATGAAGCATCCACTCTAATGTGCTTGGTGAGCTCATGCTTCACTGGATCACGAGCAATACTTACAGCACCTGTACTGTCAGACATAAGTGTCGTAGAGCCCCTCACAGGTACACCAAAGTCTGCAAGTAGCCACATCAATCAAGCAATTTCTGTTGTCACTGCTGCCATAGATCTCAACGCAGTCTTTGCACTATAACGGGAAACTGCAGTCTGCTTCTTTGTCTTCCAAGCAATCAAGGAGCCAAGAAAAACATAGTAAGCAGAAAGAGAACGACGATTAGAAAGATCACTAGCCCAGGTCGCATCAGAGTACGCCTGAAGCTGTAGTGAGGTAGAGCTAGGGAAAAACAAGCGACGAGAGTTTGTCCCACGCAAGTAGCGAAGAACACGAAGGAGGTGACTATAGTGAAGATGAGTAGGATTAGCCATGAACTGACTCAAGATATGGACAACATAAGCAATATCAGGGAGAGTGCTCACAAGATATATCAGACTCCCGAGAAGATGACGATAACAGGTAGGATCCTCAAGAAGATCACCATCAGTAGTACGAAGCTGAAGGGAGAGCTCCATAGGAGTCTCAGCAGTGCGAGTGTTAGTCAAACCAGACCGATCAAGAAGATCCTGGACATACTTATGCTAGGAGAGGTAGTAACCCTCAGGCGTGGAAGAAACCTCAATCCCAAGGAGGTACGTAAGCAAATCAAGATCAGTCATCAGAAGCTACTCACTAAGATGCTTCTTCACGTATGTGATGAATGAGGAATCGTCACCAGTAATGAGCATATCATCCACATATAGAAGTAGTGTCCTACCTCGAGGTGAGACATGGACAAAAAGAGCAGGATCGTGGGTACTGACAGTGAAACCGGCAGCGGTAATCACTGAGGTGAAACGCGCAAACCAGGCACGAGGGGCCTGTTTGAGGCCATAAAGAGCACGACGAAGACGACAAACATGGCCATCTAGAACAGAATACCCAGGTGGTGGCTACATGTAAACCTCCTCATGCAAAATACCATTAAGAAAGGCATTCTTAACATCCAACTGAGACATATGACTCAAACTGAGTACGAACCATCGTGGCAAAGCTACAATAGATCGCAAGAAACTGACCACGATTAGACATAGGGAAAAGCCAAGTGAAACGGGAATAATCATCAATGAAAATTACATAGAATTTATACCCGTCTTTTAAGATAATAGGTGCAAGTCCCCATACATCTGAATGAACTAAATTAAAAGGACGAGAAGACATGAACTCACTAGAATGATAAGGAAGTTGTAGCTGCTTGCCCAGCTTACAACCCAGACAAAACATTAACATGTCAACAGTAACACGTCCAAGAACACCTTGACGAACTAATGAAGAAAGACGGGGCATACACAGATGTCCTAAACGATGATGCTACTGTGCAAAAGCTCTAAAGGTGGTGGTAGCAGTGGCGGTAGAGGCAGACGTAGCAGGAGCAGCTGAAGTGGACGAAAGGTGGAGGTGGTTGAGAATGTAGAGACCCTAATGATCCCTACGGCGCCGGCCAGTCCCAAGTACCGTCCCTGTTTGTCGATCCTGGACGAAACAGGTGTGAGAATAAAAAACAACCCTACAACCAAGATCAGTGAGCTGTCCCACCGAAAGAAACTGCATGGTAAGGTGGGGAACATGAGAAACACCTGGAACAGAAAAATCAGTGGATAAAAGAATGCCTTGACAGCTGACAGACAAGGAAGTACCGTCAGCTATCTGAACAGAGATAGAAAAATCAGGAGGTCCTACTGAAGTGAGAGATGGAGAGTCCGATGTCATGTGAAAGGAGGCACCAGAATCTAGAACCCAAGATGTACTTGGAGGAGACGTCTGAGCTAGACTAGTAGAACCTGTTGAGCTGTGAGCTGCTGAAGTAGAGCCTGGTAGAGCTGCTGAACAGAGTCACCTTTCTGAGCAAAAACTGATGAGCTAGTCAGTCCTCCTATGAAGAAAGGGCCTCCCTACCCCCTTTTGGTCGCCCACCCCCACGTGCCTTGTTCGATTTTTTCCGCACCGCACAACTCTGGTAGTCGTGCCTGAAGTTCTTGCAGTAGTTGCACTGAACTCTAGTTGGTGCGAGAACAGGAGCAGAGACAGACACCTGCGGAGAGGCCGTAGTAGAAGAGGCAATAAGCACAGTCAGAGTAGACTGTACCCGAGACGAATCTCTTTAGCCTGAAGCGTTGAAAGAACCTCTGTAACGGTCGGCCGTGGAGAGCGGCTCAGCAGTTGAGCTCTGACAGGCGCAAACTCTGGGCAAAGGCAACAGACGAAGTCATAAAGGCGAAAGCGATCATGATTCGCCTTCTGCACTTTGTGACACTCATGACAAAGTGGAGAGGTTAGCTCATCTAGCTGGCGCCAGAGACTTGCCAGGGCCCGAAAGAAGTCGTCAACGGAAGAATCTCCCTGGCGAAAAGAACTGAGCATCACTGTTCTGCTGGTATCGCTCACGCAAGTACTCCCAGATTTGTCGGGTAGACCGTAGACCAACAATGTCTGGTTGGATGGAGTCGACGCTGACCTCCAGGATGGCACGAGCACAGGCCTCGTCAGCACACCAACGCTCGAAAGTGTCGATGGCATACTGAAAAACCTCATCAGCAGCGCCAACAGCATCAGCAGCAGCCTCTACCTCCTTGTTGGCAGCCTCATCTGTTGCAGGAGATGCAGAAGTAGACTGCTTAGGAGGAGGCTGAACCGACGGCGATGGAGAAGGGCGTGCACTGGTGACATGTCCCTAAAGGCGGAGACCATCAAGCGTGATCTCCATGAGAGAAGACCATAACCTGTAGTTCGTTCCATGGAGCTCTATTCCCGAGAATGGGATCACAGCAGATGGAATGGAAGCCATCAGTAGCCGGCACTGGACGGCGCAGTGACCAAGGCAATGAAGTCTAACAGGCGACGATGGACGGCGCGACGGTTATATCAACGTTATATTTTTTTCTTCTTTTCTTTTTACAAAACTACAAAAAGCCGAAGCGACTTCGACCGAAGCAGACGACCGACTGCCGACCCACTCGGGCATCGCCGAGGGCCGGCGGAGCGGCGGTTGGCAGAGCGTCGATCGACGGCTTCAGGTCGCTGGCAAACGCGGCGGCGGCGATCGAGCGGATCGGGCGGAGACGACGGCGACGGCGGCGGCGGATCTGCGCTGATGGCGCCAGATCGAGCGAGGAAGCGGCAGATCCGGTAGCGGCTCAGCTACGACGGCGGCGGCGGCGGCAACTCTAAGGTAGGTGGCGGGCGGCGGCTCAAAGGAGACGACCGGGCGGCGGCGGCAAGACGCAAGTGAGGTGGCCCAGTGGCGGCAACGGCTCGGACGGAGGTGGCCAGGCGGCGGCGACTAGGCGGCGGCGACACTGGTGGCATGGCGACGACCTAAGCATAAGCGGTGGCGACACAGGCGGCGTCGAGCAATGGAAGAACAAGATCGAGCCCTAACTCTGATACCATGTTATGAATATTGTGTATATTCATAAGACCCAAAGGGCAATATATATAGGGAGTAAAAGGGGATATACAGAGAAATATGCCATATACAGATAAGTCAACCAAGGCATATAAGAAAACGAATAACAATCCTATTCTATCCTTAACACATCCAAACCATGGTTGTTAAGGTGTCGAGATATCGGTGATATCTCGTCGCTATAGCGTCGTGGCGCATCGGAGGCTCCATGCCATGCCGTATCCGTCGTCGCCGAATCCACCGCCTCCGCTGCCGCCAGTAGTCGGATCCGCCGCCGCCGCCGTAGCCGGATCCATTGTCGGATCCATCGCCTCCACCGCCGCCAGAGCGATCGCCGCCGCCGCCGCCGGATCCTTCGCCGCTGCCGCGCGCACTTAGACCGCCGTCGCCGTAGCCGAATCCTACGCGACTGCCGCTTGGGGTGGTGGAGTGGCGGCGGGAAGAGGGAGCAGCCGTCGGCGAGCTGGCTCGGCCTCGCTAGCGCCGGAGGTGATGGGGGAAGGAGAGAGGCAGCGGCGAAGAAAGCCGACCGAGCGAGCGAGAGGGAGAGAGTGGCGGCAAAGAATGCCGAGCGAGCGACGCTTTGCCAGTTTTGAGGGATTTTTTGATATTTTGCAATTTAGCCCTCTTATTTTCTGAAATTGCAATAAAGCCCTTTTCGCTTTATATTTCTTCTGTTTAGGCCCTCCGGAAGTCTTATATTGTTGTAGCTACTTATATGTATGGCGTCGCCACGCCGCACGCCACAAACGATATTATTGTGTGAAGGTGGTGAGTCGCCGCGCCTCGCCGCACCGCCTTAATAACCATGATCCAAACAACCACGAATTGAAACTTCATTATCTGCCCATCCAACTTGAGGCCCAACAAAGGAATCTCTTTATATAAGCTGATTTGAGCGTGCTGCTGAGATATGGTTATGGGCCTTATGGCCCCATTCTGAATCAGATTCATAAATTCATAATACATATCTGTTATCAAATTCTAAAATCAATGGTTTTCAGTGGTAAATTGATGCTGAGAAAATATTTCGGAGCAATCCATGTGAGTGGCTCCTGAAAACATTCATCTTAAACTTAAACTGAGTTCCAAGCTTAGCTAAGAAAGTTCTTCAATGCTGTATGTACAATTCTTTCAATATACATATTTTACAGTAGGGATCCCCAATACTATTTTACTTTCAAAAAAACAAACAGATAATTTTCTTGGCAAGAGTCACTCACTGGAAGATGCAACCCAATGAGATAGGCAGCATTGCCAACAGCAGATAGATTGATAATTACACAAGAGAAGTATGCTGCACTACAGGAATATCATTCTGGAGTGTAAACTTTTATGCTTGATGGTACCCCTGGTATCAGGCACATGTATTGCACTTCCAGTAAACACCAAAAGGTAACAAGGTAAAAAAGGGAAAGAATTTCGAATTCCCAACTTACCAATTCAGAGTATGGTAATCTAGGACCATCTTCAGAATAAACAAACCACCAAACGAACCCCGCTATAGTAGCAAGACCAACATAAGCTGCATTAACAAAACAATAAGCAACAAGCAAACATGTGTCGGAAGAAAAGCTAGCAATAGGTCATATCAAAGCTAACAAATTTGTCAAAAGAAAACTAACAATAAGTAGATACAAGCAGCAAGTGCATACCACCAATGACCAAATAGCGGAAAAAGAGCCATCCACTGACCACAGCTTCATTAACCTGCAATGCAATGGGTAAGAACATTTACAATAGCTCAGACAGAAATTTAGAAAACAGCATCATAGCTTCCACTTGAAATGACCTACCTAGCAATTCACACTCATCAATATAAAACTCATGTTTTTGGACAGCATCTAGGTCATTATGTAGTAATTAGAAGCAAATAAATCAAGAGTTACCATGAATGCAACAAGAGTTCTCATGGATGCAACAAGGAATCTAGTGTATACATGGAGCAAGGTTCCAAAAATCGCTACCGGGGTAAATCCCGCCGGAGGGCCGGTACCGGTTACCGGCCGGTAACCGGAAAAAAACCGGCCGAATTTCACGCGTCAAAAGTTGAATTTGAAATCGGTAACCGGAAAAACCGGCTAGTAACCGCCCAAAAAAACCAGAGAAAAGCCACTAAAAACCGGAAAAACCGCTAAAACCCGGGTTTTCAAATTTGAAATTGGAAATTCATAACACATTCATAGCAAAAAGTATGAAGTCAAGCACATGAGATGCATGGATCTTCCTAATACATTCTATTAGTGTTAAACAATATAAGCATCATTAGGGAAACTAACTTTTACATTCAAAATTTGAAAATTCCTAATACATTCATAGGAAAAAGTATGAAGTCAAGCACAGGAAGTACATGCATCTTCCTAATACATTTTATTAGTGTTAAACAATGTAAATATCATTAGAGAAACTAATTTTTACATTCAAAAGTTTAAATTTGAATTAAATAAAAACCAGCTGTTTTTTTTCTCCCGGTCGGCACCGGTAAAACCGGTTACCGGCTGGTTACCGCCGGTATTTGGAACCCTGACATCGAGCATAGTGTGCACAAGCAAAAGTAACAGAAAAGGATTTCACTTACTGCAGAATCCAATGAATAGCAATTAGCAACATTCATGTGCCAAAAGAATTTTATTATCATGAACAATGAGGCTCTAGTAAAGCCTTTTATACTACAGACTTGAGCTATTTCACACTTGACAGAAGATTTCAGAACCTCTAGTGCTCCAGAACAGCTACAAAGTCAAGCTAGATGAATTATTCATTATACCAACACATTCAATTACTAAGCCAATTTTAACTAAATTCAGCATGACCATTAAATAATGAACTAGTAAAACGTACATTAACTTGTAGTTTCAACAGAAGTTTAACAGTAAGCTGTCAACCTGAATAGCCATTAATCATCAGGTACATAACCAAAATTGTATATTACCTTACGAGGCTTAACTGTCATGATGTTGCCATCAGGCTTGTTGAAACCAATTGCAGTTGCAGGCAAGCCATCAGTAACAAGGTTTACCCAGAGTAGCTGGACCTGCAAAACAATGAAGTAGAGAGGTTAACGGATTTTCCATCCAACGAAAAAAAAACAGCAAGCTCCACAAACATGAAAGATATGGATGTTTAGAAATTTACATTAGCAAGAAGACAGAAGAGAAAATAACTTAATTTCAAGGTAAACATGCTGCATATTACCGCACTGATGAGGATTGTTATCACACTAATTGGAAAACAAAGAATAAAATTGTGATAATAATTCAACTACAGATGATAGATTGTAGAAATAAGTACACAGATCTTATCTCAAGAAAATACAACTAAGAAGAGTTTTGACTCACAGGTACAAGTGTGTCAGGCATCCCAAGCACTGCTGCCACAAAAATACAAACTACTTCCCCGATATTTGATGAAATCATGTACCGAATAAACTGTTTGGTGTTATTATATATGGCCCTTCCCTCTGCAACAGCCTATGAACAAATAATAATACAACGTTTAAGTAAACAAAAGCATATGAAAAATAAGATCCAATGGTTATATCATTATTTGTATGCAATGCAATGAGAACAAAATCTTACTGCAACAATTGTAGCAAAGTTGTCATCAGCCAATACCATGTCTGAAGCACTCTGAAATAGAAAGGTAATTATAAGTGTATTAAATCCAAGAAAGTATGCAACAGCAACACAAAAAATACAATAATTGACTGAAGATTTTTTAAAAAAGCGCAAGATAAAGAATACAAATTTCCCTGTTTTACTTCTAATCTATAGCAGCAAGCAATACCTTTGCAACTGCGGTTCCTGATCCCATTGCTATTCCTATATCTGCTTTCTTCAGGGCAGGCGCATCATTGACGCCATCACCAGTCATTGCAACCTTGAAAATGTAAAAAACATCATGGTTATCGTACAAACTAAATTATTGCACGAAGAGGGGAAAAGTGAAACATAAATTACTGGGATCGATTCCATGGCAATCAAAATAAGTTTCATTTATCATGAAGACTAAAGAAGCCCAACGGACACTTCATGAAAAGGTAGAAATCGTACATAAATGCACAATCTTACCACTTCATTTTGTGATTGCAAGGCTTCGACAAGCATCTTTTTATGAGAAGGTTCCACTCTGCACCATCCAGTAAAACTTGTCAGTTAAAAAGGGGATTCCGGTGATGGTTCAATCATTCTAGCAATCTTTTCTGTCCGATTTTTTTTACAAACTCCAGTGTTGTCACATAGATAAGTAAGCACAAATTATGTTCCGTGGCACAAGATTGTGATAAAGTAAAGACACATTTACTATTCAAAACTGTGAAGGTCAATGTCATATTTTTCTGATGAGCTATATTTAAAGTTGTTAGAAAGATAAGGCTAGAGTTTTTGCTATTCACAACTGTGCAGCTTATTCATTTATTGAGAGGTATATATAGGCATTGCTACAAAGGCCTCATGGGCTACATTGGCCAGATAGGGAGAAAGAGAATGTATAATACTCTTAACCACAATACTCTTAACACCCCCCTTCAAATTCAAGATGGATCAGGAGAATCTGATGCACTAAGTTTGAGTAGATGAAGCTGATGTTCTCGAGTCTGAGTTTTAGTGAAGAAATTTGCAACTTGAAGCTCTGAGGGAACATACTTGAGGGCGATGGTCAACTGACAATGAGATCGTGTGAAGGATGCATCAACACCAATGTGCTTTGTCAATTCATGCTTGACTGGATCACTAGCAATCTGAATGGCACTCGTATTGTTACAAAAGAGAGGTGTAGGATTGTCACAAAGGACACCAAGATCAATCAAGAGCCATCGAAGCCAAATAATCTCTGAGGTGGTAGCAGCAAGAGCTCGAAGCTCAGCCTCTGCACTAGAGCGTGACACGGTAGTCTGTTTCTTGGACTTCCAGGCGATGAACGAAGTGCCAAGAGAGATACAGTAACCAGTGATACATCAACGATCAGCAGGATCACTCGCCCATGTAGAGTCAGAGTAAGCGTGGAGCTGAAGCTAACTCGAACTCGCATAGAACAGAAGTTTGGACGCAATACTCCTTAAGCATCTCAGCACATGAAGAACATGACCATAGTGAACTGAGGTGGGAACACTAAAAAACTGGCTAAGCACATGAACATCATGTGCAATGTCTGGCCTAGTGATAGTGAAATAAACCAGGCTCCCAACGAGCTAACGATAGCAAGAAGGATCTATCAGTGGGGCACCGTCTGTAGATCGAAGCTGTAGATGAAGCTACATGGGTATGGCGGCAGTGCGTGTATCAATCATGCAAGAGGAGCAAGTAGATCCTGAACATAGCGATGCTGAGAAAGATAGTAGCCATCACTATCAGAATGAACATCAATCCCCAGAAAATAGCTCCCCAAGTCGGACATCATAAACTGTTCACTCAATTTCCTCCACAAAAGCCACATAATCCATGTCATCTCTTGTGATCAGCATATCATCGACATATAGCAGAAGCAAAGCACGACCCCGCTGAGAAGTGTGAACAAACAAGGCAGGGTCATGCTCACTTGAGTGAAACTAGCAGCTCGAATCACGGAACTGAAATGCTCAAACCAATCACGAGCCTGCTTGAGACCATATAGAGCACGCATAAAACGACAAACATAGCCTGTAGGAGCCTCAACACCTAGGGGTGGCTGCATATACACCTCATGTAAATCACCATAAAGAAAAGCATTCTTCACATCCATCTGAGATATAGTCCATGTGTGTACTGCTGCAACAGCAATGAGTACGAACGATGGTCATATGAGCAACTGGAGCAAAAGTCTCATCATAATCTCAACCATAAGTCTGCTGAAAACCTCTTGCAACAAGACGAGCCTTTTATCGCTCAAATGAACCATCTGACTTGTTCTTCACTTTGTATACCCACTTGCAAGTGATAGGAATAGCTCCAGATGGTAGCGGAACAAGATCCCAAGTACATGTACACTTTAATGCTGTGAGCTCTGTCATAGCCACTACCACTCAAGTATGTTAGCAGCCTCCTGATGGGTACTCAGCTCAGCTACTGCACCTGCATGAGAAGAACCCCATCTCTCTGGTGCCATAATAGAAGAACAATCACGTAGAGCATACCGTGATGCAGTAGAATGATCGTCAGAGTCAGTGGTACTGGCTGGAGGGTCAAGTGGTGAAGAGGAAGACTGAGAATCAGAAGGAACTCTCTGCCGACGACTATAGTGAAAGGGAAAAGTGGACATGTCAAAAATTGGTGGAGCTGGTGGAGGAGACACACTAGAAGGTAAAACTGGTGGAGGTGGTGGTACTGGTGGAGGATATACACTAGGTGAAACTGATGAAGAAGGTGTATCTGGAGAAGACAAGTCTGATGAAAGAATGGGAGGTAGACACAAAAAGGAAGTGGAATCTATGGAAGAAGTGGGATGTGTAAAAGGGTGATAAAAGAAGGGTCGATCCTCATCAAAGGTCACATCGCGAGAGATGCGAATGCGATGTGCTAAGGAATCATAGCAACAATAGTCCTTATGCTTAGGACTATAACCCAGGAAGATACACTTAACCGACTGAGCACTCAGCTTGTTGCTCGTAGGCCTGTGATTGATGCTGCATATGTTCACACTGCTGATGGTACACATTGCTCTATCACCCATCAGGGCATTCTCTCGACATCTCACTTCTCTGTTCCTAATGTGCCTTTTGTTCCTCAGCTATATATGAATCTTCTTTCTGTTGGTCAACTTACTGATATGAACGGTTTCATTGGATTTGATGATTCTTCTTGTTTTATCTAGGATCGTCAGAGCAGAAGAGTGATTGGTTCTGCCCATCGCCGTAGAGGCTCTCCTAGTCTCCATGTCTTGGACACCTTACATCTTCCTTCCCCTAGAACTTCAAAGCCCTTAGTGTCTTCTGCTATGTCATCATCCTGATCTCCTGTGGATTCTTCCTTCAATAAGTGGCATCACAGACTTGGTCATCTTTGTGGAGCTCGACTCACCACTCTAGTTCACCAGGGTTTCTTAGGCCATGTCACCGTTGAGACTAGTTTTCATTGTACTGGTTGTAAGCTGGGGAAACAGCTACAACATCCATATCCTAGTGGTACCTCTTTGTCCTATTGTCCTTTTGATTTGGTGCATTCAGAAGTACAGGGTCCATCCCTTTTTGCTTCGAAGGGTGGTCATAGTTATTATGTCATATTTGTTGATGATCACTCTCGATAAACTTGGATCTATTTTATGAAACATCGTTCTCAGCTGATTTCCATTTATCAGTCTTTTGCTAAGATGGTTCATACACAGTTTTCTTCTTCCATTCGTATTTTTCATTTTGACTCTGGGGGAGTATCTTTCATCAGCGTTTCGTCAGTTCCTTTCTTCTGAGGGTACTCTTCCTCAGCTCTCGTGTCCTGGTGCTTATGCTCAGAATGGTGTTGCTGAGCGTAAGCACCGCCACATCATTGAGACTGCTCGTACTCTTCTCATCTCCTCCTTTGTCCCCTCACTTCTGGGGGGAAGCAGTCTCTACGGCCATCGAAGCCAAATGATCTTTGAGGTGGTAGCAGCAAGAGCTCGAAGCTCAGCCTCTGCATTAGAGCGTGACACGGCAGTCTGTTTCTTGACCTCCAAGCGATGAGAGAAGTGCCAAAAGAGATACAGTAACCAGTGATAGATCTTTTTTTATGGAGAGTGGATTAGGGTTTGAGAGAGCTCTGATACCATGTTAGAAAGATAAGACTAGAGTTTTCGCTATTCACAACTGTGCAGCTTATTCATGTATTGAGAGGTATATATAGACATTGCTACATAGGCCTCATGGGCTACATGGGCCAGAGGGAGAGAGAACAATACTCTTAACAAAAGTAACAAGGCAAATTCAATATTGAGAACAAATCTAGTAGGAGCAACACTATAGGAAAATCTGAACTCCAATCTCGGCCAATGGATCAGCTTTCGATGGTGTCTAGAAACACTAATTGTCTAATTGTGTATGTCACTAGAGCTAGTGAGATCCTAGTACAAGTACAACATCATTTTTGTACATTGAGCTTTGGTAGCTTCCAAACATTCAAACCCATAGACAAGTTTGTCAGCAATGAGCTGGAGCGACCTGGACACTGGATAAAAGCATTTTCATCCTGTAAAATAATGTTCCAGCATTTTGCGTTGTACTTTTTAATTTCATGAGCTGATTACAAGAGAAAACTTAGATATCGGTGCCATTGACCCATTCAGCAAGGGAGTGGCTATGTCCTAAATTTTCTAAAAGGTAATGATACCCAAATCACCTGGAGAACAGAACCATCCTTTTCAACGCGTTTGCCCTTTCCAAAGGAGGAAGCCCTTCAAATTCTGACGCTGTATAAGAATACCCTGTAAAGTCATCCAGATGCTCAAAAGCACCAATTTGCCGACATAGAGATTCTGCAGTAGACTAAAATAGCACATATTCATTTTCTCACCAGTAGCAAAAGATCTCACAGCAAAAATAAACCAAGATTTTCACCAACCTTGTTATCCCCAGTAACAACTAGAACACGAATACCCGCAGACATACAAGACTGGATAGCATCCCGAACTTCTTCTCTTGGTGGGTCAAGCATCCCAACCTGAACCAGTAGCGAAAGAAATTGTACTCATCGATTACTAATGTCACTATCATATTGAATAACAGAAACTGGTACCTTACTACAAAGGCAAAGCACATTAAAACGAGTGAAAAAAATGTAGAAGATGAGTGACAACCATACCAATCCTATAAATGTGAGATTTGCCTCATCGTCATAGCAAAGACTTTGTTGACCTTCTGGCATTCGTTTTAATGCTAATGCTAAGCACCTCAGGGTATCTTTTCCTGCAAAACTGTAGTTGGACAACATTTAGCATATTTAAACTGAAAAGAAAATTACATTACTAAATCATTTGTTGCCAAAAAAAAAGAAGATTAACTCAATAGCATAGCTAGGTCAAAATTACCAAGGTCCCTTAGCATCAGAAACAATGTCAGACCTATTGTTAATTATACTGATATGAATTGAATATTTCAATAATGTAATCACATTCATCAAGAATCATGCAAGCTGGATAACCTGAAAACAAAGTACACATGAAAAGGCTAACCTTTGAAATCTAGCTTCCAGCTCATTACGAATGTCCATAGTCAACGGTACAGAAGAACCATCATCGTTGCACAATATATGTGTGCATCTAGCCATTACACTTTCAGGGGCACCTTTTGAAAACATAATCTCCTGTTGTTTTCGACTGCAAAGGGCGCTCATCATTTTGCGATCTCGGGAGAACTCTAGAACGGATATCTAAGAATAAACCAGAAAATAAAAAAAAAACTTTTATGAATTTTGACACTATAAATCTGAAGAAATAGAATTGAAAGATAAGTACAATAATTTGCAACCAGTCTGGGTATAAAGTATAAACAAAACGCTTTATCTTGCATATAAGTGATTAAGCAATATCGTCAACGCATGAACAAAATAACAGATGACATAAAATATTTCATCTACATGTCAGCACTAGCTTACCCAAATAGTAACTAAGATGAGTAGATAAACTTAACAGTGATGCAAATAGGTAATTAAACAGTTGAAATCTTCCAATATATGGGAGGAACAATTGCTGGTACCATAAGAACTTTAGAAGTCCTTGCATAAAGTATCAGCCAGGTATTTTTGAGCAACTAAATAGTAAGGTTGATTGATACAAGTCAGTTAGGCTAGACACAATGTGGAAAAGACTAAACGAACGGTTTGGGAAGTGAAAAGAATGAATGACGGCAATGGTACAAATGGGCATCACAACCCACCAATTCCATCAGATGACTATGAGACTATGCATGTGCCATGTGGGAAACCGTGGTTGCTTGGTAGGCAGTGAGGCTGCAGAGTGATGTTAAACATGCCAACATCTATTCATCAAACCAGGAGTTTTCACACAGCCTAGCTATGAACCAAGGTTCCAAAACCCGGAACCGGGAGAAATCCCGGCCGGCGGCCGGTAAACGGCCTTACCGGAAAAACCGGCAAAAAATCGGTCACAATTTGAAAATCAAAACTTGAATTTTGGGATGTTTTGAAACCGGTAACTGGAAAAACCGTCCGGTAAACGGAAAAACCGGATAAAAACCGGCCAAAATTCGAAAATCAAAAATTGATACCGGCCGGTTTTTTCGGTTACCGATCTCCACCGGTAGAAACAGTAACCGGCGGTTAGTAGCCGTCCGGTAGAAACGGTAACCGCCGGTTACCATTTCTACCGGTGGAGATCGGTAACCGAAAAAACCGGCCGGTATCAATTTTTGATTTTCAAATTTTGGCCGGTTTTTTCGGTTACCGGTTTCAAAACATCCCAAAATTCAAGTTTTGATTTTCAAATTGTGACTGGTTTTTGCAGAATCGTCCGACATCATATTGGCCGTCGGTCGGGATTTCTTCTAGTTCGGTTTTGGAACCTTCTTTACGGCAGAATCACGGGATTTTGAACCCTGCTATGAACACCTTACACTTATCTACTTTATCCAGTTAGACAAGGGCAATGTTCCAAATACCTACTTATGCTAGACAGAACAAGTCCATATTCAAGTAAGTTACCTTACAAATGTTGTAATGGACATAAGGAAAAAAATATCAGGCCACATGGCACTCTTGAACGGAATTGCAAATACAGCAATGTTGTAGCACAGAACAGAAAGTCAATATAACAATGCCAACAAGGAGAGGAATATAACCTTTCTGAACTGATTTTCCCAATAACGGTTGCAGTACGATGCACGCTCATGCTTGGTTAGCATGTTCAGGGCTGAAGGCATTGAATCAAAACCAGGAAGACCGACCTAACAGTGTTCAATGTACAAAATGAACATTAAATTAAGAATTTAAGATTAATAGTTCCCACAAAAGCAATCAAAAGTACATTGATAAGCTGATTCCATATCTAATAACTGACCTTCTCCACCAACACACGCAGAGCAACTTCAGTGGACTCTCCAATTTTTTCATAACATTTTTTATCAGGATTGTACTGTAAAGTGGACTCATTGCAAAGAGCTGAACACATCGCTATATGAAGGAGACATGGCGATTGAGGAGGAAACTCCAGCTGCAACAGATGAAAGTCCCCTCAATTAGTGCCTAAGCCAAGTGACACCTGCAACAATGGTTGCATAGTAATCTACGGGATGCCTAAGCCAAGTGCCTATGGGTTGCATACAAGTACCCAAGAGTATACTCAAAGGGCTAGTAGTAGAATTAATCCATCTACAACAGCTTAACACTAGTCTTGCTGGGTCGAGGTGTCGCATACATATTCGTCAAAAGCTTTGTACTAAATTCAGTCTCTAGAAGGCTTTGTCTACTGTTCCTATGCAACACACCATCATACTCTGCTGCTCTACTCTAATGCAAGAAATTCCCCGGTACAGCTGTACTTAGCTGAGCAATGGCTACAATACTTAGCTGAGCAATGGCTACAAGACTAGCGAGTAGAGACAAACTTAATCGGATGTCATGGGTTGTAACAGTTGGTATTATTTAGAAAATGTGTTCTTATACTACAGTGAAGAAAGCAAAACTTCAGCTCTTGGACGCATGAAAATACAGGCTTCAGGTTGTTGCGCTATAAACATACCCAAACTAATGACAGCTGGGAAATACATCATTGTACCTGCAATCCACCAGCATCATATATAAAACCATCAGGGGCAAATGTAGTTCCACTAATGGAGTACTCATCAGTTATTTGTCGCTGGTGCACAGACCGCACAACGCAGACCTAGGATATTAAAGAAACTTCTTGGTTATGCGGTGAACATAATATATGGACATAGTATAACAGACTTTTTTTCCTTAAAGGGCATATTGTATCACAGTCAAGTCCCACTGGGCAAGTATTCATGCAAAAAGGAAAAGAAAATGAAAAAGGCCACCAAAAAGATAAATAAAGCTGTAAAGTGAAGTACTCACCTTTGACACGGACATCATGTTTGTTGTAAGAGTACCAGTTTTGTCGCTGCAAATGACTGTTGTGCAACCTAATGTCTCTACAGAGGGCAAAGACCTAACAATGGCATTCAAGCGAGCCATTCTCTTGGTACCAAGAGCTAAGCACCTAGAAACAAAATAGATCAATGCTATGTTAAGTTCACTTCAAGATGGAACAGAATAAACCACTACACTTCAATATAACATGATCAAGACTCAAGAGACTGGTAACATCTAGATGCTGGATAGGATCGGTAATGCAAATTGTCATGTTTCTAGGTTCTTATCCAGAGTCATGGCTGATGCACCTGTATGCAACCACTGACCATCTTTGGCCCTCTCTTCACAAAAGGACAGGTGACAACAAGTTCAAGTAAAAATGACTCATTTGGTGGCAAGCTTGCAAATTGTGTACGGTAACTGGCTAAAAGAGACCTGGTGTTGAAGTATAAGTGAATTGCCCACCTTTCCTCATCAGCTTAAGCTTTTGGGTGAATTGGTTGGTGCATGCAACTCAATATGGTATCAGAGCCAAGAGGTCTCGAGTTCAAGACCTGGCTGACGCAATTAAAAAAATTAATTGTAGTCCACTTCTATTCCACGTATTAGGCCTAAGGGAGCCTATACGTGAGGGGGAGTGTTGAAGTAAAGTGAATTGCCCACCTTTCCTCATCAGCTTAAGCTTTTGGGTGAATTGGTTGGTGCATGCAACTCAATACCTGGAATCAACTCTTTGTGTTATAAACCCAAGTGCTTAGCTAGTAGCTACTTCATGATTGTTTAAACAAGATTTAGGAAACATATCATATACTCTTTCAAACTTCCAAATGATCAAAGCTTCCTATATAATCCGACTTTTTATTAATATTTAACTGGTAAGAAAAACACCATAATATAAAAAAAATGGTACATTTGGGAAATACTAAGGATACTCTTGCATTAACAGATTCAGATCGGATACTTTTGTTATTATATTAGATGAATCACATGCACAATTTTATTTGGCAATATTGGAAACATATAAATTGTTTGTATGGAAACTCACGTTGTTACTACAGCTGGGAGACCTTCAGGAATGGCTGCAACAGCAAGGGCAACAGCTACCTATCAAAAGAAAGCAACAGTGTACATATTTTCCGAAAGCAAAGTTAGGTGCAATACATGATAATGATTAAATACAAGCGCTATAACTATTTACCAAGATATAATGAAGTAGCAAAATCAATTACTCCCTCCGATAGTAATTATAACTTTACAAGTCATTCTTGCTATGGGCACATGAATTAAGGAGTAATATAAAATGACCTCGGTGCCCTTTATTTATTTCCAAACTTTACCAGCTTTTCTCTTAGAGCCAGTTTGTGGTTGTTGCGCTACCAGCTTTTCTCTTAGGGCCAGTTTGTGGTTGTTATGCTGCGCTTATTTTTAAAGCAGCTGTGAAAAGTCTAGTATCATCTTTGGTGAATTTGATTATATAGTATAACAATTTCTGTCATCCAATAGTTAATCCTTCTATATTTCCTCTCATGTGAATTTTTCTTAGCTAACCACTCCAATATCTTCTGTTATTTAGAATGCAACAATAGCTCCTTTTGCAACATAGTTTAGAAAAAGCAACTAGCCAAACACCAAAATCTGTGAAAGCAGCACCACCAAATGGGATTATCATAATCCACCGCAATACCAAAAGGAGCCTTAATATGTTGGGAATGGGAGAATTTGGGAAAGAGCCTCATTATTGATGAGGATATGGACATTTATTAAGCAAGGGTATAGTTACAATAAATAAATGAGATAAATGTGCCTTGAAGTTGTAGAACGACCTATATTTAGAGCAAAGTTCATAGGGCTAAAATGACTTATACTTGCAATCGGAGGGAGTGGAAAATAAAAATGTCAACTTCAAAGGTGGATTATTGGTAGCTCTGTTCCAAATTTGCAATAGATGCATGTTAGGTAGGTGCACTTAATGGACACAACAAAATATGGATATATCAACAATGATTTCATTTGGTCAGTCAACTTGATATGGAATGAAGCAAAAATGCTAGCATCAATTATGTCCAAACAATCTAATATCAGGTATAAACCATACTGTGCAACATCATGCAACCAAACCATACTGTGCAACCATAATACTACAGCCCTGTTCTTTTTGTTTTTTTAATGGCTTTTGGTTTTTAGCTTTTCTCAGCAATCACTATTCATTAGACTAATAAGCTGCAGCCAAAAAGAATAGGCTCTACATTTCATCTTTTTGGTATCCATGTCAACTATGTATCAAGGCTTGTTGAAGAGTTGATACAAGTTACAAGAAAGACAATAAACAATGTCATTCTACACATGCATGCAATTATAGAATATAACAACAATAAACACAGCTAATTTGTGTGAATGGTTCTTTCATGAAAGGTGAGGTTTGTCAATTATAATCAAGTCAGATGATGTCACCAACTACTAGGTCATGCAGATGCAGTCTCCAAAAGGGACCAACAGTACCAAATTCTGCACTCTGGCTTAACACTCAACAAACACATTTCTACTGATTGCATTGCAAAATTATTTGTCAACTCATGCAATGTAACAACTAAGATAATATGTGGCAGACTGGTGGTCAACCTACAATGAACAAATGGTACAGATTACAGAAATGTATATTAAAATAAAACAGGAACAGTGATATACCTTAAAATAATGAATGGCGCCGCTAAGAAAGCCACCATGAGAAGGATCTCGGAAATGCCCAATATTTACAATCCAAACAAGAATACATATTCCTGCTATCACCTGAAAAGTAAAAACATACTCTAATGAAGCTTTACAAAAATATGTGATTCTTGAAACAAAAACAGCGAGTCATGGTCAACAGAATTTATATTTCAATCATTTTTCGTGGCACTGTAATATTTTCCCTATTATTATATGTAATATTTTTCATAAAATATACTGAAGTCACTTATGTTGAAAGCTTGCTCTGTTAGCTTCAAACCTGAGTTGGAGTTTGTTTCAAACTAATATTCTTATACCTCTCTACTGCCCTCCTAAAATGGAGCCGCCTGAATGCTTGTACCAGATTAACACTGACAATGCATAAATGTGACTTCAGTAAATTTTATGTATGTGCATCTTACAGCTTAGAAAAACATGTGAGCGCAAATAAAGGGCATGCTAATTAATAAATAAGAGATGGATCAAACGGTCAAGTATAAAAATGGAAAAGATACCTAAAATTTGGGAGCAAAATTACAATGCTGCTATTTTCAGATATTGTACAAGAAAAATGCAAATGTACTAAGGCTCTTCAGCAAAGGAAACTAGATTCAATTTTGGTCAACTATCATTGCGAATTATTCATCAGGCTCTCAATTCATTAAATGTTTCCATAATTCCATTAATCCACTTCAGTTGTAATTTTTTCAGGCAATAGTGCCCCTTGGTTTTGGAAGGATAAAACTACTCACAACTTGTTGAAAGAGCCATGATCAGCTACCTTTGCCAAAAAAGTACCAAATTCATCCAGTTTTTTCTTCAATGGAGTCGCTTCCTGAAAGTTTGTGAGAATGTTATTAATAAGTAGAATCATCACTACATAAAGCATCAGGATAAGGTCACCATTAATCAAAGTGCTAAGAGACAAACTAATACTAGCACAGCATAAAAACAATGTGAAAACATATACTTAGAATGAAGTGAAAAACCATAGTTCAATTTTCTCACAAAAAGAAATAAATGAAAGGAAAAATGAATACTTACATCCTCTGTTCTCAGCATTGCATCACGTATACTTCCCATTGCAGTATTAGAACCAACGCCAATAACAACAGCTCTTGCTCTACCAGCTACGACAACAGTACCCTAGGAAGCAAAGACAGTACAGCGTGCAAGTCTCAGAATAAACAATAACTGGGAGGTGACTGCAATGAGGCAAATGTTTAAAAGAAAATGTCTGTGCTCATTGAGATGTATTTTGAAAAACATTCCAGGAATATGAATTAGAGCAGTTCAAGAAAATTTGACTACTGTTATTGGTATGTTAAAGCCTTAAAGGTTCTCAAGTCTCAAATGTTATTGTTTCAGTAAGGTTTTAGAAGATAATCATACAAAGACAAAAACAATAATTGACTTGCATACTTTTATTCATGGTATTTGGATCTTTCTAGATTTGGTAAACAAAGATGCTCATAAATAATAAGAGAGATGCTAGCACAGATTTCAATTATTCTGAAGGAACAAGACATGTGCAGATGTGAGCAGGATTTTCACAATGAAATACATGCAATGAGACATAACAAGTGCAAACTCATCTTTAGGCGCAATCACGCAAACTTTCTACTTCAATCATTGGATAAGGGATGGATGAATTGCATTTGGGGGTCATATGTAGCGATCCAAGAGGCCGCCTGGGCGGCAGTAAGCTGCCGCGCCTTGGGCCCTTGGCAGGTGGCTAGACAGTCAAAGGCGGATCCAGGCGGGCTCAGCGTAGCAGCTAGGCAGGCGCTTGAAGCTTTCCCACGCACCGCCCACCCGCCGTTCACCCTCCGCCTCGCCGGATTTGGCCACGCCGCAACCGAGGTGCGTTCCTCCCCTCCACCTCCCCTCCCTAGTTCGGCACTTCTTCCTCCGCCGTCTCCCCTACACCAGCTACGCCGATCTTCTCCCTCCCCTGTCCCCCTCAGTCGCCCACCTCCTCTCCTCTGTCAGCGGTGGTGGAGACAAGGTCCCAACTCCTGACGACGGTGGTGGTGCCGGATGGGAAATAGGGAGGGGAGGAGGCCCTGCGTGCCGCCGCCGATGACAACGCCTTGCGCGCCGCACTCCACGACGGGGGGAATAGGGAGGGGAGGAGGCCGAAGCCGGATAGGACGGAGAGCAGGGCGGAGCTGAGGCTTGGGATAGAGGGAGGTGCCGTGCGTGGCGTTGTGATGGGTGATTTATTTGGGAGCTCGACTCGAGTTGAGTGTATTCAATACTCCGCAGTGCAGCGCTCCGCTGCACTAGAGAGAGCAAAGAGAGGCGAGTGTCAATTAATCAATTTCTTATTTTTTTGGAAAAATAATATTTCTTCTTCTACGGTTCGGGTCTACCACCCCTTCCCTCCACTCCACGACATTGTGTTTTTTTAAGAAAAAAGCAGCATTTCTATTTATGTGTATTCTCTCTGGACTTTGGAGGCTTCTCCTTTTGCGTTAGGTGGGTTTGTTTGTATTTTGGACCTATTCGTGGGGTTATCTTTGTTTACGTGCTACTGCAGTGAGATTAATTATCTAGGACAAAAACTCTTGCATGAGCTGTAACATGTGAGTCTTGACATCACGTATGACTTGACATCACCCGCAGCACACCATGGCAAAGTCGGCCGCCCTAGGTGCTAGGCCTCAACTTGCCACCCACCTAACTCCTCCTTGAACATTCATATGATGGATAACTTCCTGAATAACCCTCACACATGTTGGAAAGTCATTTATGAGGGTTCCTACCTTCTCAAAACCATCCAAATCAATCCCTCATCCAACAGTCCATGTGAGAGTTCACATGATTTCATGTAAAGATGCATTTTCACTTGATATGCCCCCTACATGGAATACATGGAACACTAAAAAAGTTGGAAAATTCTATGTGATAATCATATTACATGCATGACTGTATGATTCATCATGAAGTTCTATAGTGACATGGAATCCATCTAACTTAATAGCTCTGATATTTTCAACATGGTGTAGGTATTTAATTAAACTTCTTTTTTATTTCTGAGAAACTTCCTTGCTACTATAAAATTCTTAGTTTTGACTAGAAGCCTTTAATGAAAAGGCTTATGCAGAAATGCATAAAGAAAAAGAATGGACAGTAGATATATTCCCATATAAAGAGATGCATATGATTTCCATTCAGTCAGGCAAGGAAAGGAATAGTTAGGTTTGCTTTCAGTTGGACCACCATATAAAGATACCAAATTGAGTGTCACAGTCAGCTTGATAAACTTACCGAGAAAAGAATGTTTGTTTTGTCCTGGTAGACAGCATTCATTGCTGAAGTTGATTCAAGCTCTTTAGCCACTGAACAGCTTTCCCCTAGAATAATCCACAACATAAGCAAGTGTATTCAGAAATGCAAATGCTAGAGCAGTTGATAGATCACAGGGATTGCTTTTGTGATCACATACAGTTCGGATTATAACTCATCAGGATAAGCAACAACTATTCTCTCATTAAGAGCTCTATAAGATCCGCTTTAGGCCCTGTTCGTATTGGCTCCTAATTAGAAAAAACAAAAGCCAATACGAACACTCGGCTTCTCGAAGCGGCTTCTCCACTCCTCTCGCTACCGTCTTGCTTCGGGGATAAGTCAAGGGGGTCACAGATGCATCAGCCACCCCACTCCTCTCACTCCCGTCACGCGCACGTATCTCTCCCTCACTTTTTGCACCACTCGCCCCTCCTTCTAAAAGACATTTTCTTCAGTCACTATTATTCATTTTCAGCTAAAAGCCATAAACAAGCCACAGCCAAAATTCATCAGCAAAAACTAATACGAACGCTCCCTTAGACTCAAGGAGATTTAGCCAATTGGCCATTGTTTTTTCATGATAAAGTTATTGGTAAACTAAAAATATGGAACGAAAATTATTCAATACAAGAAGTTTTGAATTGTTATAATTGGGAGTTTGGGACCAACCCAATTAACAAATAATATCCGCCAGATTAATAAATACCTTTCCTTTCCCTAATTCTTGCGAAAGTTATCTTCCTACAGAGCAAATGTTTGATTCCAACTGATTTTAGAAATCACACACATCACTTAACAATGTTATTTAGATAACGGAAAAGTCCCATTTTGGTCCCTCAATTTCATGCATGGTCCATTTTAGGACAAAAACATCTTGAATATCCCATTTTGGTCCTTCAACATTCTATTCAGATCTCATTCTACTCCTTGCAATTCAAAAATCGTGTCGCATTGGCACCTGAGTTCTAACCTCAATGACAATATCTTTTGAATCAGTGTCAAAAGTTAAGAGGCCAAAATGGCTCTGAAAAGTTTAGGTCACAAAACAGACAAGAGTTCAAAATTGGAGGATCAAAAGGGGCCTCTTTCCTTTAAAAATATGAAATTGTTTCAGAAAACTTCCAAAGTGGAGTTTCTTGCATATAATCAAGCCTTGGATCCACAATAAGTTTCATCAAGTTGAAATATTAAAGGCATATAGGTGGCACTAGCCAGCTAATAAGAATTTGTCTAAGACCACTTTATGGAATTCTAGCTCCAGAATATCCGCAGTTAGTTTTTTGAGGTGTCTCCGAGATGTAATCATCGATATTTTATAGCCAATACACTGCTTTCATACTTCTTAGAACTATCAAGAAGGGTAAAAAACCAAAAGAAATCTGAAACGTCATAATTTGGGTCTATCAGATGGGCAAGTAAGCTTTTTTTCTGTTTGTTCCCTTGCTTTTTGAGGATTTCTAAGGCTTTAGAACGAACATGGAACCTCCAATCTCACATTTCACTAACATATACATACATACCTTAGATAATAGCATACACATTATTGTCATAATTACCTAACATAATGTGTCTAGTGATAGCCACATTGTCAGATCAGTAAATGAATTGAAAAATGGCATAGAATTTCTCTTATTCTGTAAAACAAAATTATCACAACGAACTATTAAACTTCAGAATTGATATTAGGATGAATAAGAGGATGGAACAGGAAAAGAGTACCTGTCAGAATTGCCTGGTCAACACGCAATTGATGACTTAGCATTTCAACCATTCTCATGTCAGCGGGAACTTTGCATCCAACTAATCCACAAGAAAACAGGCGGTGACTAAGTTACATCATGAACATACTAGGCATGGTACCAAAAGGAAATCATTGGAAGAGCATTGGACAGTACCTCCCACTTCTACAATATCTCCAGGGACAAGTTCTGTTGCTGGAAGTATAGAAAAGCAACCTACCAAATTGAACATTGACAAGTGTCTCAATCATCTAACATCTATGATTAAAAAAACATCATTAATATTTAACAATAAGGAGTTTATAAAGTGAAGATAATCAATGACAAATATCTACATAAATTGTAATACCAATAGGGAAAAAAGAAGATCGAAGAATAAAAACAATCCAAGGGAGAATAAAAGAAACAAAAGGTTTTGCCGTCAGAACCCTTCGGCTTTAGAATGCTGACTCAATTAGCACTCACTGTGATACCAGGACCGTCCAAGGGCGGCCGGCACCTCTCACTTAAAATGGGCCAGTTTTTGCAAGCCATATCCACGACAAGTGGCAACACTGGTGACCGATGCCCATGACAAGTAGAAGGGCCGTTGCCAAGCGGCGGCTAGGCTCGGTGAGCGAGGAGGTGGCAGGGACATGAACCGGCTAGTGAGGAGGCGACACTAGGGAGGAGGAAGATGGTGGCACCAGGATCGAGGATGGCATCTAGCATCGCTGAAGTTAAGGACGGTCGGATCCAGCAACGTGGTGGTTAGGGATCACCGAATCTGCTAGACTCCGGCTTCTCCCTTGGGTCCAGCGACAGTGGCACAAGGATGGCTGAGTCCGGCGTCGGAGACCTCTCGCTGATTCTCCATCTTCGGCACCTCCACCTTCCACTTATCCTTTTCAATCAGTATGGTCAGCGGCTATAGCTACGGCTCCATGTTCTTGATTCGCTACTGCCCTACTGTCCCGTTGTGAAGATGGCCTGATCTGATGGCAGTGGAGGTGAGGACAACCGGATCCTCCAGTAGCAACCTCGTGGACGCCATATCTGGATGCGGCGACCTTGGGGTCAACCGAATCCACCGTGCCAGGGTGGAGAACGTCGGTGTCGAGGACAATGACCCTGAGATTAGGTGGTCATTGGGTTGGGGACACCAGCGAGGAGCACGATGACCCCGATAGAGTATCGGAGATGAAGGTGGAGGCAGAGGTGTACTGGCCGGATCTGAAGACGACTACCACGGAGATGGTGCATCCAGCAGTGGTGACCTTGGGGTTGGTGGATCTGGTGGTGACGGGCCCGGTGACGCGTGGAGTGGAGCCGCCAGTCAAGAGGAGGCGCGGGGAGTGGAGACGACACGGTGGTGGCACATGGGCGGGGACGCGAGTGGAAACATGGAGGCGAGGAGGTGGCGCCGCTGAAAGGAGTGCACGGGGGAGGCGTGGGAGGGTGGCTCCGGCGATGGCGGAGCGTGGGCGGGGAGGCGAGGGAGGAGGAGGGATCGGGTGGGAGTGGAAGGGTCGGACATTTTTTATTTACAACTAGGGCAACCTCCTCCCTTAGCCGATCCTAGCCACTAGATCTCAATCTGATGGCCATGAAACAATGCTGACGCGGCCAGCCCCTTCAGTCCTTCATCCCAGCCCCTCAAAGCCTCCGCTACTCCTTCCCGTGTGCCGCCATGCTGCTGCACTAGGACGGCGAAGAAGAGAGGGGTGGAGCGATACTCGGTGGCGAAGAAGAGAAGCACATCGATGCGGAAGAAGAGGAGCACAATGGTGCTGATGATGAGACATTGGTGTACACCACCGAGGACGATGACAGAATAGAAGTGTACACTGAGGTCGATGACTGGGACGTGGAGTACACTGGCACGGACGACGAACAGAGAGGTAGAGTACACTGGCTCGGACGAGGTATACAACGCCGATGGTAAGGAAGAACCGCGAAGCCGGCGGGGTCAGGGAGGGCAGATCCGAGGTGGCGATCTTGGCAATGGTGGATCTAGCTTCACCAACCTCACTCTTGATGATAAGACAACTCTATCTTTTTAATGATCATTGTATGATTTGGGTCACGTTTGATTATATGTATCACCTTCTTTTGGAACTCTATTGCAATGCACAGCCAAAAGTGCAAGTTTAAACAAAAAAACACTTGTTGTGTCAATGACATGTGCACCCACGGCTCACATGTCACAGTCACAGCAAGTGGTATTTTGTTGATCTTTGATTTTTCGAGTGGCATGGTTCAAACTTCAAAAAAAATCCCATATTTGAAATTTCAAAACTCAAAATTGCTAGGTTAGCAAAAGTTTATGTAATAAAACTGAAAATAACTAATTATGTGAAAACTTGCTTACACACACGACTGAAGCATTATGCACCATGTTAGCAAAAGAACTACAATTGAAATGCAACAATCAATTTCAAAAGTTTCTTACCATTGCGCAGCACTGTTGCAACATCAGCTTGATAAGCCCGTAACTCCTACAGATTTGTTATAAACAAGTCATTATTGATGGTCAACAAAAGTTGGCCATTGCAATGCAAATCAAGACAATTAACAAATTACACTCTAACAGTAGCATATGGCAACTAATATAAACCATGCATACAAGCGATCACTTATGCGACAATGGGCATTAGTTAAAATTGATAATTAGGACCAAAATCAGTGTTCTGACCGTTACTCTCAATATCTCAATGAACTACAATGGAGTTGAAATAAAGAACAAGAGCATGACCAGGATAAAGAGGGTGTATACGCATCCAAGTGATTAGAAACCAGTAGGTTTTTTAAACACTCCAATTTCCACCTCTAAAGTAATATAGCCACAAAGGTATGTTTGTAGAAAATAAAGATACATAAGGGCAGCAGAAGATTAAAGCCACATATATTATGTCACAACATTTGTAAAAAAGAACCATATCAGCAGGAAACCAGAACAGCAGAACTAAACACAACATTAGAGCCTTATTCAGAAGTAAGAAACCTCGAGAGCTTTTTCAGCATTTGTTTCAGTGATCACACCCACGGCTGCGTTTGCTGCCAGTATCATAAAGATGACCTACAATCAAAATAAAAGCCACCTAATTAGTTACTGCCTGCATGTGGCACTTCACAAATCATTTTCTACACATGGGCTATATCCACCAAACTGAATCAACTTACAGATGGTTCCAAAAATGCTGCTAATCCAGTTTCACCATTCATTCGAGCCAAAAGGAAGGATATCACAGCGGCTGCTATCAATATTTTGACGAGTAAATCATCAAACTGCTTCAAAACTAACTTCCAGAAGGGAGTACCTGGGTCAGAAAATTCATCTTAGCAGATGAGTACTAAAGGGTATATGAAAGTACATGTACAAAGAACAAACAAAAACAAAAGTAAAACAAATCCAAGATGTAAGGTGTATAAAAAAGGGTGACCTCCAAAGGAAAGTTAGTGTTAATCAAATCAAGCTCAGAAGACACATCTACCAACCAATTGATTGATAAGCATATTGCACACATTAGCATGCGTTCACAAACAATAGCAGATGACAAAGCAGAAGGTACTTGTATGTTGTACATGGATGCAATGATGCAACCACCAAACAATGAAAAGGGACATTTTTCTAAATAAAGAGTGGAGAAAATGGTGGCATTTCACACAATTCATTTGGCCACATCCCACATTGGTCAGTAACTGCATTTTATACAAAAATGTTGTATACAGATAGTGAATAAAGATGATTATATCTCCTCTTCTACCTTTCCTTTAATCTTTTTCCTTTCTTTACATTCTTATTCCTTTCCTGTGATTTAAACTTGTTGTAAAATCCTCATAAAGAAGGATCTTGTTAGTTGCTGTGAACTTCAATTAACTTATAGCTTCCATACCTGGAGGCAAAGAGAAGGACAAAGGCCTGGTACTATAGAATATCTCGTGAGCATCCAATGAGGCCTTTTTTCTAACATACCCAATGCAAAACTACAACAAGTCATCGTCTTAAGGTAAAAGAATCATTTTTTATGAGAAGTACCAAAAGGTACAGCTTAAACATATCCAATGGTACTGACTCCTTTTCACAATATAAGTCTATTTTTGAGGGGGAATTGGCGTTTACAATGTAAGTCCAGTGATGGAATCGAGAGTGTAGTTATTACCCTATTTCTACTCTCTAACCGTACTTTAATACTATAAAAGAGGTTGAGTGGTTGTACTACGCCAATTAATAGGAGTATGTATGGTCCAATAGCATCAACTATCTCCTAGTTTTCATGCATCCTTGGTCCGTACGCATGGTGGGTGTGGAGTTATATTGTGAAATGCACGGAGTAGATGATAACCCAACAACACTCAAGACTAACAGGAAGCAACTTATTCAAATTCGCTACGATTATAGTGTGTGTGGACTGCATAACTGTGGATTAATAAATCAGAGTTAATGCCATGCTTACCAGATGATAAAATAATTACACATTTGGATTTTTAAAGAGAAGCTCACTGACTGTTCTGTGTTCCTGTGATAAAAAAATGTATTGGAAGACCAACTATTTCTTACGACAAACGCTTCAGAAAATGGTATATACGGGTAATATGTAGAGTGCTGCAAGACATAAAATAAAAGTGAGAAAATAGAGCTGATAACTTACTTTCTTCTTGGGGCAGTACTGAAGATAATCCATGCATGAAAACAATGTACACAAATCAGTGAGGTCAGCATAAAAATAAGAATAATCAAATTTGAAAATTGTGAACAATGAAATGCAAAAGTAACAAAACATAAGTACACCAGCACTAAATTGTGCAGGGGTCTAAATTGAAGCTTTAAGTTTCAGTTGATAAAATACCAGGGGTCTCGACTACATTGAAAGCATGAAAACTGTATCAGTTCGGTTCAATCAACATTACTGCCATTTTCCCAAGGGCATAAAATTCTGATTCATTCCTGGTGTTGCCCCTTACAATGGCTTTCCTATTTCATTCAGGTGCTAGAAAAGTTAACACATGTGAGTTGTGGCATCACTTCCCAAATAAAACGTTTGCGTAAACTTATCTGACAATTAATAAGGTATGCAATGGTAGAGAGGTTTCTGGTACAAAGATCTCACAGAGAACATTCGTGCAAACCACCTTTTCTTATTTAGAAGTGCTCTAATTTTAGATGGTGCTAGTTGCTAGCAATTAACCACAAAACAGATTGGGCATACCAGATACTACAAATATCAAGGATTTCTATAATAGTTGCTTTGCGTAAAGGTAAAACAAACTTCATTTCAATGAATTTGGAGATATGGCATTCCAAGATTAGTGCTAAGCAGTTTATCGAGAGAGAACCAAACATGTCCTCGTCTGAAAAACTTTCTCACTCAGCATAACCTCGAATCCTTCTCTCTGTTTTCAGTTGCCGTCTCCTCTGCATAATATTTCACCTAAATTGTAAAACTAGCAACATATTGAACACAAAGAGTTCCGCGTCCCATTAAAACCAATACAATCTTGTCTCAACGCTCCAACCAGTCAATCCCTACCGACAGAAGAACGAAACTAAACGAATAGGAAAGCCGAAATGCCTCACCGTTTTTGCCGTAAAGCCTCGCGTGCTGCTCCACCTGCCCACACAAACCAAAAACCAAATCAGGCCAACCCAATCCACCCCATTTCCCGTACCCAGGTCAAAATTCACAGAGCGAATCGCCTCGAATCAGCACCTGCGAATCGGAGAGGCCCTTGGTTCGATCCACACCGAACGCTTCGAGCACCTGCGAGGACGGGGGACGACCAGGTCCGTGAGAGGCGGCGGCGAAGAGATCAAGTGATGACGCGACGGGGGTTGGAGATCGGAACAGTGTATTACCTCCGCGACGGATTTGGCATAGGCGTCCTCCATGGGCACCGACGCCGATGCGGTAGCTTGGGAGATGGGGGCGAGGCGGAGGGGAGGGGAGAGTGATCGGGGTGGTGCGGTTAGCCGGTTAGGAAGAAGTGACCGGATCTCTTGAGTCTGGCTCCCGTGTCTAGCAACGGTGGGATTAAAGAAGTACACGTGGCCTGGGGATCGCTGCAGACTGCAGTTGGTCCGGCACGGCCGCAGGAACGCAGGGGGAAGTGAGAAGTGTGAGAGAAGGGATCCGCAACTCGCTTTGCTTTGCTTCCTCGCAAACGTTTTAGCCAGTTCAAAGAGCTATTCTGGATGGCTGGGATAGGCTCAGTACATTGGTTATTTTGGGTTATGATTCATAATTTATAATTGTGTTTTATAGTTTTTGTCTGTTTATAAGAGAGTATAAAATAAGAGAAATTTATGTGCGATTTTAGTAAATATAAATAAAATCGTTACAATGTGTACTATAATCAACTTGTAGATCTCATCTTGAAAAGACATTTCTTTTAAAAGCTGGTTACATTGAAAAGCTGAAAAGTAGCTTTTAGAAACCAAAAAGAAAAGGTCCATTAGCTTATGGGCTGTTTTTCTACATGGCTTATGACTTTTGGTGAAATTTTTGAATTTTGGTACATTTACAGTCTGATTATGAGAGATAGATACTCACTTACGATTTTGGCAGGTACAAATGTTGGCCTTTTAACGTATAGATCGTTTAACCTGTAGACTCCATCTTGAGAAAATACTCCGTTTAAAAGTTAGGTACTGTAGCAAAAATCAAAAGCCACCGGCTTCAAAGAAAAAGAACAGGCCTTATGATTCCAACCAAATAATCCAGGAGTAACCCTCTATCAGAGTCAATTCAAGCATAATAAAAAATAGCAAAATGCTTATGCGTTGTAATGGAACCCTAAACTTTACACAATTAACAATATGAGTTTCAAAACAAAATAACTTTTGGTTGGTTGGCTTTTTGGGAAACTTCTGAATACCAATAATATTTGAAACAGCCAACTCTAGGTTTTTCGTATTGAACACTTTTTAAATTCCTTTTATAATTGATTTTGGGCAATTATGAGTTTAAAGTCAAAACAAGATACTAGATAGCTAGTTTTGTATTAGAAATTCAATTTTACTTGAAATAAGTTTTTCTAAAGCCAAAACATTTGGAAAGCTTTTGAAATGCATTTGTATATATTTTTCAACTAGTTTTTCAAAGATATACTAATTAATTTCAAGTTTTGACTTTTGGCTAAATGACTCAATTTGAAAAACAATGGTAGCACTTAATTAATTTAGGCACACTTAGGGATGTGATATACATGAATATGATTTAACACTCCTCTTTAATGTGCCACTTACATCTTACTCAAGATTACAATAATGAACTTTTAGAACAAGAGCAAAAACATCCCTTTTTAAAAGATTTTCGAGTAAAGCAACCTACATAAGGCTAGGGGCTAAATAGATCAAATGTAAGTACTTGTTAACGAGATGGCATTGGTTCATAATGTGGCATGATTATCCCAAAACTTGATTTCATTTTTGCACATGGTGGAGTTCACCTCTTCACGAATAAACCAAGCCTCCAATGCCTCTCCAAGTACCTATTAGGCATTTAAGTGCATTTTGGTATCCCAAAACTTGGTTGGGTCCAAGAGTGTTAGTCACAATGAATTTGGGCACCCAAATAGCTCTAACATTAAGATTTTGTGAACTAACATTTCCAGCAAACACATTGACATATTTATCCTTCCTAACAAATAATATTTATTAACAAAAGATGGTTTAGGAATGGTATCTATGGAACAATCCTTACTTACATGTCCCTTTTCCCGGCAATTGTAGCAAGTTTGGCAATTGTTATCTCATCTTATCTTCTTGTCTTGCTTATTGCCGATTTGCCTCATTTTTGATGACTTTGTCTTACCATCTATCTTGTTGGGGCACTTAGAGGCAAAGTGATTTGTCTCATTGCAACCATGTCACTTGACGCATTTTTTCATATGTCTTGCATTATGCCTTGTCTTACTATTCTCCTTCTTCTTGAAGATGAAATCAATACATCTCTTGTCATTTGACATTTTTTGACTTCTCAATATTTTATTAAGAGAGGCTTTCCCTTTATAGCTTTTCTTCAAGTCATTCTTCAATTTTGTGACTTAGGCCTTGAGCTCATCATTTTTCTCTACAATGTTAGTATTGCAATGCATAAAGAAAGTAGAAGCATCTAATTTTAAGCAACAAGGTAAATCTAGTAAATCATCACAAGATGTGGATATACTAACTTTAGATGAATTACAAGAGTTAGGAGCTACAAATGACATATCATCTATTAAATTGCAAGCAATGTCTATATCCACATTAGGCTTAGAATATTCTTTGAGAAGGAGAATTTCATATTCTCCTTTTACCTTATTATAATCATTTTGAAGGGAGGCATGCTCACTCTTCAAAATCTTATATCTAGACTTTTCATTCCCAAGAAATTTATTAAGTTCTTCTAACATATCCATCAATTCATCATAGGAAGGTGCGTCGATGGCCGGATCTGAGGCGGCGGTGGCCGGGAGGCAACCCAGTGGCGAGGGCGTGCGCGGCCGTGGGGGCTCGGCGGTGGAGCGCAAAGGAGGTCGAAGGCGGTCGGATCCGACGCGGGGAGCCTGAATCTGGTGGAGAGGAACCCAGATCCGGCAAGGGGAGTCACGGATCTGGCGCGCTGAGGTCGAATCTAGGCTGGGGCGACACGGTGACGCTGGATCCGGGCTTGTCGCGCCAGATCTAAGGACGAGAGCATCGGATCTGGCGGGGGAGAGCCGGAGGCGCTCGGATCTTGCGCGAGGAGTCTGGATCCACGCTAGGATGGAGCGGCATCGAGGCGGAGGCAGGATGGCCTGGCGTTGGCGCGAGCGCGTCTGGGCGGTGGCCGAAAGAGGTGGCCCCCCAGGGGTGGAACACACTCCTCCCGGGGTGGTGGCAGACGTCGATGCTAGATCCGTCCACCCCCGCCCACGTCGACGTCAGATCTGGGTTGGGGCGGTGCAGTGACGGTTGATCTAGGCTTGTCACGCCGGATCTGAGGATGAGAGTGTAGGACCTGGCGGGGAGAGCCAGAGGCACCTAGATCCACGCTAGGATGGAGCGGCATCGAGGTGGAGGCGGGATGGCCTGGCGTCGATGCGTGCGCGAGCATGTTTGGGCGGCAGCGTGGTGGAGTCAAACGGTGGCCGGAAGAGGTGGCCGCCCCGGAGAGTAGAGCAAACTCCTACCGAGGGCGGTGATGGCGGCCGGAGCGAAGGCTAGGTTCTAAACTTAAGCTCTGATACCATGTTAATATTAAAGGAGGAAGAGATGGATGAATGGCTTGTTGTATCGCAATAGCCCATAGAACGTATATATAATACAAAATACACATAAAAATCTAAACACTAGACAATAAGAAGTGATCTAAATATCTTTAACAATGAGCACTATTTCCTACAATGCTTACGATCGAAGCTCCCCACAGCCTAGCTAACAGAAGTGTTACTTGGGTGGATTGGTCAAGAGGCGGGGCACATCCAGCCACGTTTGGTAGGGGCGATATCATGGAGGAATTCTTGAGAAGAGTTCAAGAGGGACTAACTTGTTTACACAATAATCTGAACTCGACAATGTGCTTCCTGTTTGCTCGGAAGTTTGCTCCAAGGGCGGTGGAGCCATTGTTATTGCTAGCACCTACTGTGCTTGGTTTTGGTTGATGTATGCTTTAACAAGTGCCCCTTGTAATTGTTTATATTAGATCACTATAGGATTACATGTGTGGAGATATGGGCTTATTTTGATGGATGAAAACCCTGCACGGTGCCCACCTCTACTAGATCATTAAGGGCGCTCCAAGTGATTTATAAGCTAAAGTTTATGGTTTATTTTACATTATAGCCAAGTGGTCTCGCTGCCGCTCAAGAATGGGAACAACCCTCACCCTGGTTCTTCTCTACAATGTGCACAAAACAAAAGAAGCTCTTGTGGCATCGGAGAGACTGATGGATAGCATTGCCGATCAAGCAGAAATGACAGATTCTAAGGAATCTTATAATGATATCCTCTACGAGATTATGAGTTGTGCTACTGATCATTTGCGGCTGGAGGAGGAAGTGCTAAGGACAAGGACAATCTTAACGGTGTTCGAGAACTCAGCAGCTGATCCTCCAAGTCCTAAAGTCGAAGAAGAAGCGTACGAAGTCCAGAAGATTAGAATCTGGGAATCTCTTTATCTGTGCGACTTTTGTAATAAATTTGCCTCAAATTGAAATTAATAAATTTACTTTTAGTTTGTGATTATCTCTTGTCTCAGTAGTTCTATAGTTAAGTTATTAGAAGCAATGTGTTCTTTGTTACGAAAGAGACATCACAGACGGTTCTTGTTAAAAATCATCTGTGTGACTTTCACAGACGGTTCCCAGTATAAACCGTTTGTGATGTAGCTGTCTAGTATAGCCTGTTTTGTAGTAGTGTCTCCAGCCACTGATCACCTTGGCTCAGAAGAATGGAATTATCAGGAGGTGCCTTCTCACTTTGCTGACATCCACTGCAGCCATACCTAAGGCTGGTGAATCAAGAAAGGCCCTATTGCAAGATATATACGAAATTTGATCTGACTTTCTGGGTTTGAGCTCAATATTTACAGTTGGTTTGTTATCCACCCTGGGTAGATCAATAATTCGGGTAGATCAATAATTCTGCTTCCTCCTTTGTATGCGTAGAGTACCTGAAGAAATCAAAGGAAAATAAAGAAAAGAATGATAAGGAGGTATGTGGTCTTCCTTCAATCTTTTCCTTGGTATCCCATCATTGCCAATGAAAGAAGACTTCTGCTTTTGTTTGAGTCACTTATCCCTATGCTCTCCTCTCTTAAATTATGTGCTTTTTAAAATTGTTCATTTGGGGTCCATATGCCCCCAGTTTCATTGCTTCAGTTCCTTTACATTTTATGTGTACCTTTGCTTTTCGTTTTCTTCTACCAAATAGTACACATACTCCACTTGGTAAGTTTGTTAAGCTAATACTTCATGTGTTATTTGCTCACAGCGATAAATACATTATGAGTAAGAGCGTATATAGGTGTTGACCTAGACAATTGAATGAGAAAAATGCCTAAATCATTTCACAAGTTCCAAGTAACTAATGGAAGAGATACTTTGAGTGTGATGAGATTGATTACGGACTTGAGTGAAAAATCAGAAATACAGGGACTGTTTGTTACTCTAGGAACAGGAATGACGAGGTTTGAAGTAAAGTGACCCATGTGAAGAACTTCAGGAAAGTTAGGCCTGTGCTGTAATTTACTACCCTTGTTTGTAGTACTCCAGTGAATAGGTCAATGGCTCTGAAATTGATGTCTCACGACTTAAATAGGAAACCTTGTGTAGTTGCAGATCCAATCTCCAGTTGTATAGCCTACATATTAGAGTACTAAAAATTGAAACATAGTGTTGTTAAATACTGGAGTACTATCAGAACAGTAGTTAAGTCTCAGGTGAATTCAGCCGCGGCCCCTTTACAATTCTCAAGCAGCTCGAGGTTCTAAACTTCGTCGCGCTCACAATAACTTGGAAATTGACAATTTTATCCATATAAATGTACACTGAAATAAGAAATTCATCCAGAATGGCATAGATGCAGACTGGCTGCCGCTGATTCTTTGCTGCTGCTTTCTCGTGTTCCAGAGGCTCGATGACTACTACAAGAGGAATTATAGGGATTACTTCGGCCTCATCGAAGGCCCGGCTAGACAGAAGAGAGGACGAGCTCACGGAGTCGGAGAAAGGAATTCTCGAATGGCTCGACAAGAGCAAATAGTACGTTATGACCAGGAGAGGGGTGCCGAAACTCTCAAGGGCTTCTTCCAGTTCTTGCTTTGGTTACGGTGCTTTAATTCCGCGAAGCATGTTTGCTTGAAGATGAATGTTTTTTTTTTAAGATGGATGATTTATTTTGTTAAGTCTGGCACTCTATCCACGAGTAACAAACAGCAACAGGAATGTTGCATTACATGTGTGGACAAAGAGGTGTGATTAGTGATCAGCCAATCCAATATCGATCACGTTGTCTGGTGAGCCTACAGTTTACGAGTTCATCTTATTGTATCAAGATGTCTGGGTGGTGTAGTTGGTTATCACGCTAGTCTCACACACTAGAGGTCCCCAGTTCGAACCTGGGCTCAGACATGTTATTTTCCTTTTTTTTTGTGGCTACCATTTGCGTATACCTTCAAATTTGCTTTACTCCGATTTTGCAGGTAGGTGCTAGTTTGTCTGCATTATATAGGCGGAAACATTTCATTTTGTACGCCCTTCATTGCACATGTAGTTTATTGAAATCAAGATCTTCACTTTTGCCCTTTTCAAACCAAAGTCATTTCCCTTTTGGCTGGGACATCTCAGAGTTCGATCCCGTAAGTGTTCACAATGTGGGGTAGCACAACACTTGAATACACAGTAAATGTTCACGGGATCAAATCAAATTCACAAAAAAGAAAAGGATAGCACTTAACATGCGGTTGGCCAGAACTCCAATGTTTCATCTCTAATCACTCGTGACATATTTCACATTAGACTATCACCCGCTGGTTGGCTGACTAGAGCATCAAACTTTGACTTGTGCATATGTTACCGAAAAGGAACACAAGCCTGTTTTTTTTAACGCTGAAGCTTATGACTTTTGGTTACTGTTTATGGTTTTTGGACTATTCGTGTGAGAGATTACAGAGTAACAGAAACTCACGTGCGATTTTTGCCGATATAAACGAAGTCAGTACAATATATATTATAATTAATTAGTAGATCCTATCTTAAAAAGATACTCCGTTTAAAAGCTAGTTACTATAAAAAACCGAAAATCAGTTTTTAGAAACTGTAAAGAACATGCCCTATGATTCGTTAGCAATCAAGGCTCCACCCATCTTGCTGGATAAGGTGATTAGCGGGCCACGTGAGACGAACACAGATCTAGATCTCGCTGCTTATGTTCTAAGGGTCTGTTCTTTTTAGCAGTAGCTTGTGGTTTTTTGTTGTGGCTTGTGATTTTTGAGTTATTCGTGCGAGAGATTACAGAGTAACAGAAACTCATGTGTGGTTTTGCTGATATAAATGAAGTCGATATATTATGTACTACAATTAACTAGTAAACTCTATCTTAAAAAGATATTCCGTTTAAAAACTAGTTACTTTTGAAAAAACTGACAAACAACTTTAGAAGCCAAAAAAAACAAGCCTAATACACTTCAATTCATGGATGGCTTTATAAAATACTCTCATCGGCGAAGGCAACTTGGAACGAGCACTGCTAGTGCTTGGCACTTGCTGCTGATGACTTCCACTCGAGACGGAAACCGGCCACAACTGGCAGCAGTGGATTTGACCACAGAGGGAGTAGTAGTTGAACTAGCCAATGTTAGTGGTCCTGTTCTTTTTAACTAATAACTTATGAATTTTTTTAAATAAATAAGTATGACAATTTTTTTGTTGTCTTTTTAAAACGATTTATCGAAACAATATTTTCTTATCGATTTATCGATATTTAGTCTGTTCATACTAACGTTTATGTTAGAACTAAAAATTATCGATCACAATCATAAACCACCCGTAATGGCTGGCTTATGGGCGTTAGATCTTAGTTTCGTTGCTGCGTTGTTAGGTTAGGTAAACCGCAAAAATGCTTTTGTGAATTGCGACGTCTCGTGATGCAACGCACCCAGTCACCAGACGCTAGTGCTTTGCATCATCGATTCGCTCACTCGTTTGTGGAAGGAAGCGAACGGGTCACCGCTGCCTCATTAGGCGTGTGGCTGGCGGCTAGTGGCGGTGAATGCCACGCACGGCGTGCTAGCACCGCATTATTGCTCCGGCATAATGGAACGTGCAGCTGGGAGAATGAGAAAACCCTCAAGCAAAAGCACGCAGGTACACAGGTACGACACGTAGTTCGTATTTGTCAAGTACCTTTCGAACAGACTTCGATTAACACTTTGCTTAAGATCGTTGCTTTTTTAAGAGCCGGAAGTTAGGAGCAACCAACGGCAACAGAAGAAGTTGTCCGGCAGGGTTACAATAGGTGATTTTTGTCTGTATTTTTTAAGATGATAATAGATGATAAAGGTATTGACATGATTAGCATATATAGTTTTAAATTTAAAAAGTTATTTGAAAAATCTACTTTAAAAATTAATTAATTTATTTTAATATTTAAAGAAAACAAAAGATAGGAGTGCCAAGAAAACGTGACCTTAACCAAGTATAGGCTGAAGAAAGAAACTCCAAAACACGGAACAGCTCTGCATCTCCGTCCGACCGTCCCAAAAGGCCGTGCGCGGCTACCGAACTACCGGGCTGGATGGCACGCGGCCGTAAATTCCACCCAACCCCGCGCCCTCTTTAGTTTCCGGCCCCAGCTCCACTTCCCAGTACAGAAAAGGCCATGGGGGAAAGGCTGCGAGGAAATAAAAATGATGGAAATAAATAAATTCGGTAATTCTCGCCTGCCTTGCTGCTCTCCTCAGTGCTAGTAGTAGCCTTCACGACGCCTGGCCTCGCCTCACCTCCCCGCGTCGCCTCCTGCTGCTCCCCCTCTTCGGAGTCTGGGCTCACCTGCTTCCACCAAACCCTAATCGTTTGGGGCGGCTGCCTGCCTCGATCTGCGCCGCAGCCGCCGAGGCGCGATTGCTTGGGGAGGGCTGTGGTTGCGCTGCGCGCGGTCCCGTGGCGGCGGTGGTCCGGCTCGGCGGTGACGCGGCGCGGGAGGAGGTGGCGTGGATTCGTGGCGGGAGATGAGGTGGAGGCTGGCCGAGGCGGGGGCGTCGCCGGCGAGGCGGTGAATGGAAGCGGCGGGGCGCTGCGGGGGTGAGCTTACATGGATCCCAGGGCCTCGCCCGGCGGCGGGAAGGTGCTTTGGCTTGTGAGCGTCGAGGTGAGCTGCTTCGATCCGGTGGGGTTTTGGTGGGTGCCCGGAGTGAGTAGCCGGGGTTGGTGCATTTGGGGCCGAAATGGTCGGGAAATTCTGGGGGATTGGAGGTTGCTTCGGTCGGATTTGGTATGAATTGATGCGCATTTCAGGTTTTGGATAGCGATTTGAGATATTTGGTTTGGCCTGGTGTAGGGTTGTACTGTTTTGCTGCGAATTTTTGGGGAAATGAATGTTTCTCCCGAGCTATTTTTTGGGTGTTTGGGTCTCAATTAAACCAGTGAGGCAGATAGATCAAAATTTGACCTTATTGAGTGGATTAATTGCTGTTTGCTCTTCGAATTTGGTAATAGTTGAGTTCTTATGGGTTGTGGTCCTGTCCCATTAGAAGGTGCTGCGTTTGTATCGGTATTGATAATTGATCATTTCATTTTTTTTTCTCGTGCTGAAGATTGTGTTGATTCTAGTCTGGACTCGAGGAGCTAGTGCGAATTCCAATGACGCCAAAGCATTGTCTCTGAAAGGTGTGGAAGCTGAAGAGAAGGATGTTTACCTTAGCCATTCCTGCATCCATGACGAGATACTACATCAGCGGCGCCGAGCCGGGCGGAAGGAGTATTCTGTTATGCTGCAAGTCTACCATGAGCCCCGAGAGAAAGTGGAGCGCCTAAAAGGAAGACACTTGTTGGGGGTGTCATCTTGGCGTGCTCCACAGAGGAATGTCAAGAAGCCAATACGGATATACCTCAATTATGATGCTGTTGGGCACTCACCTGATCGGGATTGTAAAAATGTTGGTGACATTGTGAAGGTTGGTTTGTCACCTTAGCTTCTCATTGCGTCAGAGACTGCTTTATTATCTAGGTAGTAATGTTGACTTTGCTGTTTGTTTTTGTTAGCTTGGCGAACCTCCTGTACCATCGGTACCAGGAACACCGGTCTGTGATCCTCATGGAGATCCACCATTGGTGGGAGATTGCTGGTATAATTGCACCTTCGAGGACATAGCTGGGGGGGACAAGAAGCAACGGCTTCGGAAGGTGCGGTTCTTGTGCTTTTGGTGGTTTCTGTCTGCCACTTCGGTTTGAAACGTGTCATGACTTGAAAAACAATAAAGAGGATCTGCTAACGAACTCCACTGTGTTAGAAGACATAACAATGCTATTGCCATATGTTATTGACATGTTGTTCTGTATGCTAAATTGAATCATTGGACAGGCACTGGGACAAACAGTAGAGTGGTTCAGAAAAGCTTTAGCTGTTGAACCTGTCAAGGGGAATCTGCGGCTGAGTGGGTACTCTGCTTGTGGTCAGGATGGAGGTGTACAGCTCCCCCATGCGTATGTTGAAGGTAATTTACAATTATGACGAGGCATTTTGTTAGTCTTTTCTACCGATTCTCCATTGTGATACAAATTTGTCTTGAATTGCAGATGGTGTTGCCAATGCTGATTTAGTGCTCTTAGTAACAACTAGACCGACAACAGGTAACACCCTTGCATGGGCTGTGGCCTGTGAACGTGACCAATGGGGTCGTGCAATTGCAGGTTTGTCAACCCCCTCACGTTTGCATGCAAATATTCGCTAGTTGGAGAGTTTGTAGTGTTGTTCTGAACTAACATGCATATGTTTTGCTTTCAGGACATGTTAATGTGGCCCCTCGTCATTTGACGGCTGAAGCAGAAACCTTACTTTCAGCTACTTTGATACATGAGGTCATGCATGTTCTAGGCTTTGATCCTCACGCCTTCACACATTTTCGTGATGAAAGGAAAAGGAGGCGTAGTCAGGTACTGAGTGATGTCTTTCCTCAATGTATTGGTGTGATATATTTTCTTCTGCTTAATGGAGATCCCAATGCTCAGAACCTGAGCTGATGGTCGTTTTATTATATTTGAGTTAGACCTAACATGTAAAACTGCTTTAAAGCTTTAAAGAGTTTTATGACTAAAGCACTCAGCAATTCAATGGACATTGGGTTTGTACACTTGTTGAACAGGCTTATTTGGCAGTTACCATGTGAGCCTAGTATGATGACTTATAGGATAAACCTGAGAAGGCTAAATAGTCTCCCAGTTTACAAGCGCTTATAAGTTGGGAGTTAAGCGAACAACTTTTGGGGCTTGTCTAGGAAGAAGTGAGCCTGTTGGGTGAATATGCTGTAAAGTGTAAACCATCTTACCGTTGGCAAACCTCGGCATTTGTGGTAAAATGTTGTCCATTGATGAAATGGAATATTTGTTGGTCCTCGTATTTCTGACAGCATGACTTCGACATTTCTGGTAAGCCTTATTTATGTGTGATCGGGTTGCATGATAACTGATGCGCTTAGCCGTACACGCCTAGCTAAAGGAGTGTACATAGGGTGGCCTGATTTCATGACATAGGAATTAGCATTATAAAAGATAATTTTGGTCCGTGACATGACGAAAGAGGCATTATATCGATGAACAATCGCCCAACTGCTTGTTGGAAACTAACCCGCACAACAATGTTTGTAGATGAGGAACACGAATTGGGGGAACCAAATATGGGGCCTGTTCTTTTTGGCTGAAGCTTATGGCTTTTAGCTGCGACTTGTAGCTTTTGTGCTGTTCGTATGATAGATTACAGAGTAACAGAAAGTCAGAAACTCACATGCAGTTTTTGATGATATAAATGAAGTCGGTACAATATGTACTAGAATTAACTAGTAGACCCTATCATGAAAAGATACTCCGTTTAAAAGCTAGTTACTGTAGAAAAGCCGAAAAGCAGCTTTTAGAAGCTGAAAAGAACAGGCCCCATGTTCTACTTGAGTGAATTCCAGGAATTCTAAAATGCAAAATTTCAACTCTGAACTCAACTCTGTTTTAATAAAAAATTGCGGACTTGGACTTGACTTCTTACTCGGACACTCTAGGCCCTCTTTTATAGGCCAACTAGTACATGGGATACTAGAGTGCAAATCCTAAAATACAATTTCATAAAAATATAATACTCAACAACTGTAAAAGGAAATAACTCTGAAATGTGAATAAATAGACTATCCTATTTAGCCCATGGGCCCACACCTCATAGGACAACCGAGAGTGTGCATGGTTGGACTTTGACAAGATTTGCCTGGTGGGTCTTGGCACTACCCCCCTTTATTCTTTCCTTTTTTTTGCTTGGTTGGTTTGCACGTTGGCTCCAAAGGAGTCTGAATTCCCCTCTCAAAGAAATTAGGATTCTATTTTCCTTTATTTCGTTAAATTCATGTGTAGATGGCAGCTCAAATGCAACACCTTTTACGATTCGGTTGATGGGCTGTTGAGACAGCTAGATTTTGTGAAGAGAATGCACATCCCACTTGGATTCGGCCCATGGAGGCATGGACAGCCCAGTTCCCACTTGTGGAGCTCATGCTGGACTTGGGCCTTGTTACTGGAGTAAACCGAGATCAACTTGATGTGGTCTTTGAGCCGTGCAGCACTAGAGTCCGAGCCCATTTCGGTTTGACACAAGGACGACCCGGCTTCAATTGTTTGATGCTCCTCTTCCAATGAAGATAAATTTGACAGGGTTTAACGCTTCTTTCCTGCTAGATGAATGGTTCAGATGAGACACTGTTGAAAATAATTGTCCCCGGCGTGGTCATATCATTAACTTGCAGTATTTTTTGAAAACCAGTATAATATATTCATCAGTTGTTTTATGGAAAAAATCAATGCAAAGAAGCATACTTTGCATACCTCTAGAGCCTGAGGGAAAGGAGCTTTGCAAAGGATACACATCACCATAGGTTTTGCCGTACTAATGCATCACTCATTTGATAACTAGTCAGTTTCTCTAGTCTAGAATATTCTCCAATCTCCATCCACTCCACTGCATTGCTTAGTAGGATAGCCTGAAAACTATGTGGGGTGTACTTTTTCATGTCTTTTTTTAATGATAGCTTCTTCCCCTCTAGTTCAGGCCTTGCACACCATGATGTTAATCTCTCTCTATTTCTCTGTTCAGGTTACTGTTCAGGCTTTGGATGAAAAGCTTGGAAGAATGGTTACTCGTGTTGTCCTTCCTCGTGTTGTCATGCACTCTAGGCACCATTATCGGGTAAGTCGTAACTAAAGATCTGGGAGCTATGTTAAATCTTTTGAGTTGTTCATTTGATTGCCGCTGTTTAGCAATTTCTCCATTTTTATGCTCCTTACTTCGAAAAAAAAAACTGTTTCATATAAATTGACCAATTTCTTTGTTGTGTTAGGCATTTTCCCAGAACTTCACTGGGTTGGAATTGGAAGATGGTGGAGGCAGGGGTACCTCAGGTACATCCGTAACATAAATCCTATGTAGTTTGGTAGTTGTAGTTACAGGCATTTGTTAGTATTATACAAGTTTGAGAATACCTCCAGTTGTGTATCTCCTCCCTTTACTGACATTTGTCATTCTAACAGGTTCGCATTGGGAGAAAAGACTCTTAATGAATGAGATCATGACTGGGTCGGTGGATACAAGATCAGTGGTTTCAAAGATGACCTTAGCATTATTGGAGGACAGTGGATGGTATCAAGCTAATTATAGCATGGCCGAGCGCTTAGATTGGGGTCGAAATCTGGGAACAGAGTTTGTTATCTCTCCCTGCAATTTGTGGAAAGGGGCATACCGCTGCAACACAACTCAATTATCAGGATGCACATATAATAGGGAGGCAGAAGGTTACTGCCCTATAGTAAGCTATAGTGGGGACTTGCCCAAATGGGCTCAGTATTTCCCTCAAGCTAATAAAGGTATGGCTCTGATATATTGTGTGATGACTTAGCATAAAATATCCCTATTCTAACATTGTACCGGGTGATGAAATGATATGTTGAACTTTACGGGATTTAAGTTTTCTCTTTGACCCTGTTCCATTTTCTTTTAATCCCTACTAGTTCTTACACTCTTCTCTCTTTAAAAGCAGGCGGTACAGTTTTTCCCCATACTATATGCATATAAACTTTGGTTGGGAACATGTTAGGTGGGTGTAGTTCAAGGGGAAAGTTAAAGGGATGATATCATTTGTTTGTACGTGGTTAGTACACAGCTGTTAATATGTGAGGAGCCCCCGTTGACACATGCACGCACACATGCAACATCACCCTCTCTCAACTGTGTGCAAAGCCTGACAGCCTTTGCCCTTTGCTGCTGTTTGCCAAACACTTTCCCAGTCACAGAACAAGTTAAATCACCTAATCCAACAGGTGATCTGATAAGCTCTAGTGGGATCAGTTTTGGAACTATTGGTTAATGAATCAAATAGACTTTCTGGAAGTCTCTCTTTTCATGTTCTATCCAGTCTTCGGTTCCGTTTGGCATTACAATGGCTTTTCGAAAGAACTTTGTTATTTCTACTTTTGGGTGTAACAGTTTGTTGCGAGCATTTTTTCTGGTGCTGTAACAGAAAAATCTTATTGGAATTAGTAAAGATTTCCCTAACCAACTAGATTCCACATCACAATGTAGCAAATTGACCCTTCATCCTTTCTGGTCCTTTATTCTGATTCTCTTCTTAAGTTTCATTGATTAGTTTCTGTATGTCAGCATGTTGCACTTCAAAGTTCTCTCCTATAGTCCTATATGATACATAATTTCATGTCTGCAGGTGGTCAGTCTTCATTAGCAGATTACTGCACATATTATGTTGCTTATTCGGATGGTTCATGCACTGATGTAAATAGTGCACGAGCGCCTGACAGAATGTTAGGCGAAGTGCGGGGGAGTAACTCAAGGTGAGGCTGCAGACAATAATTTGGATATAAGCTTGTTTTAATACACCCCATTTTACAATTTTGATCATTTTTTGGAATTTCCCAATGAGCAGGTGTATGGCCTCAACGCTAGTGCGAACTGGGTTTGTCCGTGGATCTGTGACCCAGGGAAATGGCTGTTATCAGCATCGCTGCTCAAACAACTCCTTAGCGGTGACTAATATTTGCTATTTCCTTTATTTTCTCACTTCGCACTAAGTTTGCTTTGCATACTTGGACCCCATTCTGTCCAGAAATTCTTGTGCGTGCTGTGTTTTGTTTTGTTCCTGGTGGGTTGTCTCCATTATTTGTAATGTTCATTATAATTTATGACCACCATAAATATAAATGTAGGGCTGTAAGAACTTATAACATATTTTCTCAATTTTTGGGTGATTATTAAAGACGAGCCTTTCAACTGTGTGAATATTTTTTGTTTTTTTGAACTACATTCTTATACTGTTTCTGATATTGGCTACATCAGAGTTCAAGTAACCAATTATGTATCATGCTTCTGTTGTCAAGTTTGAAATGCTGTCCAACTTTGACTAAAGTTTGCCTTTTGCTGTGTTCTGAAAATTCGTACTGTGTAGGTTGCTGTTGATGGGATCTGGAAGTCGTGTCCAGAATCTGGTGGGCCTGTTCAGTTCCCAGGGTTCAATGGTGAGTTTTGTTATTTAAGGTGTATTAGATCAAGTTCTCTCTCTTTTCTAGTTCTTACATGAGTTAATTTTGTGCTGAAGGGGAGTTGATTTGCCCGGCATATCATGAGTTGTGCAACACAGTACCTGTCCCGGTGAGTGGCCAGTGTCCCAAGTCTTGCAGTTTTAATGGTGACTGCATTGATGGAACCTGCCACTGCTTCACTGGGTTTCATGGTCACGACTGCAGCAGAAGTGAGTATACGGCTAGACTATCCTTTAGTTTGTATTCAACCGACACTCGCCTTGGATATGGATATTTTTTGTTTCCCAACTATCAAGTTTTCAGCACTAAATTCTCTAATCTTCTATCCTGAAAATGATTAATGTTGTTCACATGGAATATTTTTATAGTCAAGCAATGTGTTCAAGTAATAGTTGGGGTGAAAAAAGTGTCATGTAGGTTTTTTGTTGTTCTGCTTCATGTATATTGTCAACCTGGATAAAATAAAATAGCCAACATGTACATTTCTACTATATTTGCCAATACTGTGAAGAATATGTTCGTTCTTGTGAAACCAGTGTTGTGAGTGCAGATAATATATATTGTGGTCCTTGGTCCCTTGAAAAATTGGCAGGATTGCCTTCCTGATATATTGAAGTGTTCATTCTGTTATACCTCATAAATTTGCTAACTAGTGTTGGTTTGGTAAACAGGATCTTGCCCAGACAAGTGCAGTGGTCATGGTATATGCAAAGCTATTGGGATCTGTGAATGTGAAAGTGGCTGGACCGGGATTGACTGCTCAACAGGTGAAACTTAATAACCATTGAAAGTTTCGACTATAGATGTACACACCTGTTACTTGTTGGGTTGGATTCATGAGTTTTAGGACCATGTTGAAGGCCTAAAGAATTTTGGTTGCCAGTTATCACATATTTGATTAATGCATTTGAATTTTTGGATGAAAACCATGCTTTGTGATATCTGTAATGTTTGCATTCTCAGATATGAGCAAGCATTGAAAACTTGCAAATGGGTTTATTAGCTTGGGCATCTTGAGATTCATTATATGGTTCACAATTGTTGCTCTGCTCTTATTCATGCAAGTAAGAAATAATATCATGTTTTCTTTTTATGCAGCGGTTTGTGATGAGCAGTGTAGTTTGCATGGAGGGGTTTGTGATAACGGTAAATGTGAGTTTCGGTGTTCAGATTATGCAGGGTACACTTGTCAGAAGGGTTCTACAATACTGCCCAGCCTGTCAATGTGTCATGATGTACTGGTTAGAGATGCTGACGGGCAGCATTGTGCACCAAGTGAACTCAGTATACTACAACAGCTCGAAGCAGTAGTTCTTTTGCCAAATTATAATAGGTTGATGCCAAGTGGGCGGACCTTCCTTAACTTCTTCAACAATGCCAATTGTGCAGCAGCTGCGAAGCGACTGGCCTGCTGGGTACTGCTCCCTTCGACCATTTCTCAGATATTTATGCCTTGAACTTCTGCTTTTTAAAAAAAAAAATGTTTTAACTTCAGCTTGCAAGATTAAGTCAGGTAAAAGGGATCAATTGAGATCGATTCCAATTGGACAAAACCTATTTTTGCTTTAAACAAGCATAATAGATTAAGGAGCACAGCTGACCTTAAGTGGACCTATAAGTGCCACTTTGGAGAAGTGTATATGCATAAATAGATAGCGCCATGTGCCTTAAGTCAAATACTGCTCTAATCGTCAGTTTGATTGTCCATGCCCTCGTTCTTTATTTAGCCTTGTTACTGTTAAGAGGGAGAATTTATGTTCTCATATTCATGTAGGCAAATTAATCATCCAGCAATGAATAAACTCATGCTTATTAAACTCCTTTTATCAGATCTCTATTCAAAGGTGCGATGAGGATGGGGACAACAGGCTTCGGGTATGCTACTCTGCATGTGAGTTGTACAATACAGCATGTGGGGCGGGTCTTGATTGCTCGGACCAGACCCTTTTTAGCAAGAGGGAAGAAGAAGAGAAGGGTGTCTCATGCACAGGATATGGCGAGAAGAAGTCCTTCTGGCTATAACTTTCCCTGGAGCTTCTTCCCTTGTAATTCTGGCTGAAGCTCAGAGATTGTGTAAAGTATACATGGCAATGTCCTGTCCATATTCATTTTCTCTTTTTTAGCCGCTACTTTCCAATTGCAGGATACGGAAAGTATAGGTCCATTTCACCTAGGCACCTGAAGATGGGTGCCTGGTGTATAATCAGTGTTGGGGGTGGGCTCTTTGTTTAGAAGGTTAGTCTGACTGGAAGCTGGAGGTGGATGGTAGATTTTTTTCTTTTTCAGAAGTAGTAGTGGGAATGTAAAGGTTAACGTGTGTTGTAATCCATGATACATTCTTACCAGAGCATTTCAATGAGAGCCCCTGTGTCGTGTCTTGTGTGTTTAGGGGTGTTGGCCCGATGTTCATATTCATACATTCATGATGAATAGTAGATAAGGTACGGAGTCATGGGACACAGAGAGGCCGAGTCGGGGAGAGACTCACCACACGGAGGGGAGGTCGGAGGCGGTCGATGGCCCAGCGCGGAGGGCGGCCTGACGAGGAGTGGAGGGGGAGGCGGTCAACCATTTGGTGGCGGCCAAGTGCGGCCGAGCGGGACTGGAGCCTGGCGGGTGGCATGTGGCGGCATCGGCCGTTCGGCGCATCGGAGAGACAGAGGGGACGAGGTGAGGTGAAATGTGAAAATCTCCATTTTTTTTTTGCTGTGCAGCCGTGCAAGTAAGGCGGTGGTGAAGTGGTGAGGTATGAGGGCATGAGGCCGTGAATCCCATGAGCCCATGACCGTGAGGGTTAGGCAGCTAGTGAATCTATGATCTATCATCTGTGATTTGTGAATGAGTGAATCCCCAATTTATGATTGTTGTACTGATGCAAATTGTTGTTTAATTATTCTTAGATTTACAAAAATAGAGAAGCGAAGTTTGCACAAATATTTCTCAAATAATGCAACTAGCAGGAACCCTCTAACCATATAAAGCAAAACTGAAGTAAAAAAGGTTCAGCATGAATTTAATCCAGATGGCATTATTGTCGATCTAGCATGTCGCAAACCAATTGAAGATTATCCTAATGAGATTAGAGATCAAGTTAGGAGAGTATATTTGTTGAAGGGTCCAACTTATCCAATTGGCCATGATTTTTCCAAAAAAACGCAAGGTTCAATTTCAAGATCCTTTCAAGAATCATGGTATAAGAAGTTCGATTGGATGGAATATAGTGTGGTTACACCGAGCGAGAAATATTTAGAAGCCTTGATAATAAAAGAATCATGCAGCGCTTTTAAGACATGAATGGTCTGTTCTTTGTGGCTGCGGCTTATGGCTTTTGGTTGAAATTTTTGAATTTTGGCTGTTCATGATAGAGATTATATAGACAGAGATACCCGCATGTGATTTTGGCTAGTACAGATGATGATCTTTCAATGTGTATTATAATTAACTTGTAGACCCCGTCTGAAAAAAATATTCCGTTTGAAAGTTAGGTACTGTAGCAAAAGCCAAAAGCTGGTTTCAAAAGTCGGATAGAATAGGCCCGAAACCTCGAAGAGTGAAATTGCATCGTAATCAGATTTAGTGACTTAGTGGTATGTTTTCATTTCACTTTTAATATTTATGAACATTCATAATTTAATATTGTATCACTAAATTTGATATTCCTTATCTACATATCGGTACTCACATATTTATGAACATTTAGGGGCACATTATACGTTAGCAAGGTACTAAATTTATTGCATTGTATATTTTTAATTTGTTCTCTTCCTATTTATGTATGAATTTGATATTCCAATGGAAAAATACCAGTAGATGTAGCTTTCATATGCTTATGTTGTGCTATAGCCTCAACAGTAGAGCTCCCCCTCCGTTTTCATCCTGGATTCACCACTGCCGATGAGCCTAGATTTGTGTTTCACGATCTTCCAATTAGAGCCCTTCTTCGCCTTATAAATCCATTTCAGGTCTATCGGTCTATGCACAGTTGGGAGATCAACAAGACTCCATGTTCGGTTTTCTTCTATCAACTTGATATCCTCTTACATTGCCTATCTCTAGACTGAACACTTTTCTACCTACATAAAACTTGCCAATTCTTCTGCAGCCATAAGGCTCATCTCACCGAATGCATCTGCCAAATCTTAGACTGATATATTTGTGTAGATGTTGGCCAGCGTTCGGTACCAACATGGCTCTCCATCGATCTCTGAAGTATTGCTTGGTGAAGATGCCCATTCGACACCTACTAGTGCCGACGATGATGTTAGTATTGGGGTGGACTCGGTGCACGCCGTCGTCAGCGGCCCGCCGTTGGGCTCGTGACTCGGTGTCTGTGGTGGTGATGCCATTGCGCCACCATGCCCATGAGATGACACCAGTCCACCTCCATCTCCTATGGACATGTATGTAGTGTACTCCATAGTGAAAATCTCACCAATAGCATCCACCTCCTTCTCGTTGCTGGACGTGCCCCACTCTCATCTTGTACCTGCATCGAACACGACGTCTCGTGTTACATGTACCTTGTCATTGAGTAGATCATACATCTGGTACACCTTGGAGCCGGGTTCATACCCAAAGAACACCATGGGAGTACTTCTATCCTTTAGCTTCTTGATGTTTGGCTTCACATTCTTGACATATCCTAGACACCCAAATGTGCAGAAATAATGCACTTTCAGTTGTCTTCCATACCATACCTCAAATAGGATTTTCCCATCAATACTACGGGTCAGAGCACGGTTTAGGGGATGGTTCGACTATCCAGATCAAAGGTAAAGGCTTGATTCTGTTGAAGTGCAAGAATGGTGACCAAAAATTATTGACCGAGGTGTATTATATACCAAATCTCTGCAGCAACATTATAAGGCAATTAACTGAAGAAGGGTGTCAAATTGAGCTAGAGAACAACTTTCTGAAAGTTTTTGACATGAGAGAACAATTGCTAATGAAAGTGAAGAGTCAGTTAATCG